>JAPYYX010002981.1:0-14317 GCA_030522605.1 Cremastinae sp. B BG-2022a
CTCATTTTTACGCTTCAAGATCGTTTCAACTGAGCGGTCTTCGAGAGAAGAATCGCGCGCGAAACCACTCGAGCTCGAATTCTGAGTTAGAGTGGGGGATCGTTCGAGCTGTGAAAGAGGGGAAGCGGCCCTATCGCGGGCGGCCCTCGAGAGAGGTCGGACTGTACTTACAATATTTACAATACTTACAATATTTACAATATTTACAATACTTACAATGATTACAATATCTACAATACTTACAATATTTACAATGATTAAAATATCTACAATACTTACAATATTTACAATACTTACGATACTTGCAATATTTACAAGACTTACAACATCTACAATAGTTACAATACTTACGATACTTACAATATTTACAATACTTACAATGATTACAATATCTACACAATACTTACAATATTTACAATACTTACGATACTTACAATACTTACAATATTTACAATATTTACGATACTTACAATACTTACAATATCTACAATACTCACAATACTCACGATACTTAGGATACTTACAATATTTACAATACTTACAATTCTCACAATACTTAAAATACTTACAATATGTTCAATGTTTACAATACTTACAATTCTTACAATATTTATAATACTTAAAATATTTACAATACTTACAATATTTACATATGAGCACTATGTGCCGGACATTTATATATATGTATTACACTCTTTCTCTCTTTATTATTGACGATCTATCCAGAGTATCGTCGGCCAATCTCTATGACTCGTTGGCCAACAAGTGACCGGTGTATTTCGTCGAACAAAGATCGGAAACGGGCAACGATCTCGAGGATGCAACGGAACGCACGTGGTATTTTCTTCCCGTCCTTTCTAGGCTTTCGGGGCGATTGGAGGGAGCGCGGTGGAATATATCGTAAAAAGTATATCAAACGAGGTGCCGCCGCGATCCGCGCGAGCCTCGATCCTTCGGACTGCATTCACGGAAAGCTCCCTCTCGGATGCTCCCGCGATCGAGTCTTCAGCGCATTTCTCTCTCTCATCTCTCTCTTTCTGTCTCTCTCTCTCTCTGACTCTCCTTTCCTTTTCTTTCCTGCCGATGGATAACATTTCCTCTTCCCCTCGTTCACCATTCAGGGATCTGAGACATCATTTTTTCACCGTTTTTTCCACCACAGACCACGAACTCTCGGAATTATTCCGATTAAAGTAACAAAAGTGGGAGAAAAGATTTTTCGACGGCCCAGATACGGCGAGATGAATTTTTCTAATGAGGATTAAGAATTGATTGGAAAATATGAGTTTTGGAGCCAGGAATCGATGTATGGGGTTAAGCATGAGCAAATTAAAGATTTTCATAAATGAATTTTTAAAAGTAGAGATGTGATGGACGTGAATAAGAAGATTTTTTGAAGGCCTAGATATGTCGAGACAAATATAGGGGGGGGGGGGGGGGACACCGAAAATGGGGAAAGAAGGTTGAATATCAAATAGTTTTTTCTTTACTAAGAACATTTTATTTGGTGAAAAAACATTTAAACAAAAATTGAAATTAACAATGAGTTAACTATACTTGAAGCAGCACGTCAAAACTAATAATAAACTATGAATCACTAACAAAAACAGTAGGTAAAAATAGATTTCTTCAACTATTCGCAATATTCTATATTATAAAAATTGCTGTTCATTGGTAAGGCCATCTCTCGAGAACGGCTGGATCGATTTCGCTAAATTTTTTAAAAAATGTTCGCAATGGTTCGAATAATGTGTAAAAAATGTTATTGTGTAAAAAAAATTAGAAAAGTTGCCCGCAAAACTGCAAAATTCGTGAAAAAATGAAAGTACATTTTTCGATTGCATTTTTGATCAATGCATTATAATTGAGCATAGGACAATGTGTGCATTGTGATTCGAAAAAAAATCAAAGATCATTGACTGCAACGATCAGACAAAAAAATGAATTGAATAAGCTGATTAGCGAAAATACGAAATACTCCGAAGATGAGCGATTAACAAATTGATCAGACTATATGAAATTAGATACTAAATGAATTGTAGACGATAGAAAAAACTTATCATATACAATTTCATTGAAAACAATCAGAGTCTAATAATTATTTCAGAAAATAAGTCAAATATACTCATAAATAAAATTATTATGCTAAATTAGAAAATGGTAATAATGGCACTAACGTTATACTAAATATGGCACTAATCATAACGATGTGAACAAAAAAATGAATGAAAACTAAAAAAAACGTTCAATGACCATGAAAAAACGGAAACCCCAATAAAAATAAATGAATGAAAAGCGAATGATGAGTGGGAAAATGGAAGCTTCGCTTACAAAGTTAGTTTTTCGTTTCCCATCAAGCCGAGTGGCGATCGGCAGTCAACGCACAATGGCAATTGAGAGCGCCCTACGAACCAAGTTGACATTCTTCTGCGATCGCGTCCCCGCGAATCTTTTTATGTCTCTGCCTCGTGCTCGCGCGCGCGCCGGCGCGTCCTTCTTTCCACCGAGGCCGCGGATCGTAAATTTTTCGCCGCCCCGGCAGCAAAACAAGAGCCCTCGAGCCTCGATATCTTGCTTCCAAGAGAATTCTCTCTCTTTACGATTTATTTTACACACCGCACTCTCGCTTTATCCCTACCACGTTCCAACCCTTTTTACATTCGGAGCAGAAAAAATTTTGAAAAAAATTTTTTTTTCGCTATTCTTTTGATGTATACTAAAATAATACAAATATATATTATTCAGGACTTGGGTTTAAGGTTAAGATTGTAATACGCAACACCCATTTTATCCCTGGCACGTTTCAACCCTTTTTACATTGAAAGCAGAAAAAATGTCGAGAAATTTTTCTTTTGTTATTTAGTTGATATTGAAAAATGATATAAACATATATTATATTCATTTTATCCTTTCCACGTGCCAACCCGTTTGATATATTCAAGACAAAACAAGATTTAGTGTAATAAAATATATTTTTTGATTAATAATTTATTAATAAATCAATTATAATTTATAAAAAAGATTAAGTGTAGCATGATCAAGAAGGCGTAGTTATTGCTAAGTAACGAGCTGTCAAAATGTGTTGTTACGTTGATAAAAAGAGAGTTATTGCATTGAGAACGTTTTTCAATAAAGACGTATTTTCAATAACTGTGTGCGCAATAATTTTCAGAAGTGGGGTTATAAAGATTGGATCCAAGAAAAGGTTTTGATATTTTAAAATAAAATAAAAAGAAAACTGGCGACTACAAGAAAGGAAACAAAAGGACGACGAAGGAAAAATGAAGATTTGACTCACATGTCGAAAGAACAGAGAAGTATTTTACGAAATAGAAATGAACTCGACGAAAGAGCAAATACAGGGGATTTTGATGAAATGAGAAAACATGTCAACGAAAACAGTGAAAATAATGAAAACGAAGAAATTTAACCCGTCGAAAACGGTCGAAGTTAACGATATATATCGACAAAGATTGGTAAAAATGAAATGTTTCATACTATTGTAAATGACAATGAAGAACCTCAAGAATCGGATAATATAAACGAACGTCGTACAAGAAATCAAAATCAAAAGTCAATTTTGGCATAATTTCGATGAACAAATTTTCGACAATATTCCATCCACAAAATAGATATTGTCTTATTTTTATGTATTAACTTTTTTATAGTAAAATATTCAATGTTACTATGTATACCAAACCAACAAATGCAAATATAATGCATGCAATAATGTATGATGTATAGTATCCAAATCCATGCATTATATTTGCATTTGTTAGACTGGTATAAATATCAATATTGAATGTATCAATATTGTATATGTAATATTGCATATGTATCATATAATATATTATATATATTATATTACATATGCTTGCATATGATTATATTATATTAGATATATCTATATCATATACCATATATCATACATATATTATACAATATTTGAATGTATACATATGAAAAAATAAAATTAGTATACTAAGTATACTAGTATACTATATATAGAGAAAGCAAAAATGAAAAATGTTGATGTTTGATGACATATGGAACGACCTGTAGATTGAAAAAGCCTAGTTCCAGAACAAATTGTATATCGAGAATTTAATTTAATTTCAAAGTCTTTGGGAACCAAGGCTGCTGCAGCGACGGACTTCCCCTTCCATTCGCAGGGATTTCTTAATATATTGGCTTGTATAAACTTTTTGGATGGAGGAGAAACCTTGCCGGGTCTCCCAGGCTTCGGGCATTGCTTTACAGATGGCGCCAGTTGGATCCATTGTTAACGAAACCCTTTCTACTTGGATGCACCCTTTTACAACGATACAGTCTAAATATAATTAAATATTATGATATATATGTGTGTAATTTTTTTATTATGAAAAAAATATTCTAAATTAATTGTAACGATATAAGTAAGAAAAAGTCAGAATTCGATGTTGAAAAATATTTGAAATGACAGGACATTGACCCATTTGAAGCACCATTCTCAATTCGAAAAAAATATGATAAATAAAATATAATTCTTCTTTCATTTAATTTAAAAAATATTGTAACTGAATTTTACAAACACAAAATGAAAGAATTGATCAATTAATTAATAGAAAAATTACTCAAGGACGTTGAAATTGCACATATAAAATGAGATATTTATAAAAATTATGTGGTTATAATATTTTATTATAACAATATAGATTATATTATACGCATATATTTTTTTTGCAATGAAATAAAAATAAAAATTCATGAACAAGCAAGAACAAACAGTTGTGCAGAACAAATTTTTCGTCTCATAAATGCGAAAATTGGAAAAAATAACTCTGAGAAGGAAAATATTATTAAAGAGCATTGAAAACAATTAATGATGATAAAATTAATGATAAATGAAAGTATTGAATTAAAAAAAGGTTCAGGACTGATTTTTTGACTCTTGAACCTGGGAAGTGAAAAAAGAGACTATGATGAAAGAGAGAGAGAGAGAGCTGGGAATAAATGGATTTACAGATGTGTCAAAGGGAAGTGTACATTGCTAGAGTGAACACAAATACAGAGAGAGGGAGAAAGAGAGATGAATGCTATAATACACGAAGGGTGAAACAATAAAAGCGACGAACGACAATGAGGATTTAAGTGGCGACCTCAATGATATCAACTGCACGCCGGAATAGAATTCAATTGAATTGAAGAAACGAGGGGAGGCTCGTTTCTCTTTCTATTTTTTTCTCTCTTTCTATTTTTGTTTATTTTTTTTTATCAATTAATTTGATTTTGAATTGCGAAAGAATAAGACTTAAAAAATTATTTGTCCTTTTTGGTCTGTGTCAATTATTTCTTCAGTTTTGGTTTCTCATTTTTTTCTCGTTGCATTTTAATTTACTATTTTTGACAATAATAAATTTAATTTTTAATTGTAGGGCCTAAAATACAAAATTTTTGTCATACGTCTCTATGGCAATGGTTTTTTTTCTACTCTACACTTTCAAGTTTTCTTTTTTTTTCCTCAACTGTCTCGTGACTGACGTTTCGTGTGCACTTCGTCATTGACAAGAAAAAATTTTATTTTATTTCTTCCTTTCTTTCATTCCTCTTTCCTCCTTTTTTCCTCTTCTTGCTTCCTTCCTCGCTTCTTATTCTCGTTTTTCGATTAAATTCAGTCGTCGTGTCACGCGACATTGTCCCTGCACGATTTGAAAAAAAAAACGATGAAGACTACGAAAAAGGCAAAAAGAAAAAATACGTTGAACAAAAAATTAAATATACAACAATTTTTAAAAAATTACAATTAGATTTTAGAAAAATTGAACGAAAAAAAAATATAACGGAACAGGAGCAAATAATAAAAATAATAGCAAGAATCTCAAAGACAAAAAAAAATAAAAACAAAAATGAGAAGAGAGAGAGAGAGAGAAAAGATCGTGGATACTTTAATTACATAATTTATAGAGCGGTTGATACACTGTGTAACTACAAATCGGTATGGCATGCTGATAATTCGTAAAGCGGCGAGGGTTCGTGGCCGACTGCCAGGCTTGGCTTTTAAACTCGCTCGGACCTAGGGAGGGGGAGAAAAAATTCAAGAGGGGCGAGGGAGAGGGCACGGGACGAGTCGCAGCGTCGATAGCATCCGATTACCAGCGTTATTACCTACTTCGTTGCACTTCGTACAGTCGCATCGAGCTTCGAACTCGAAATAATCGTTTTGCGTTGAAAAACTTATTTTTGCTAATTTTCACAACAATACCAACGACTTTTAATGTATACATATTTACATCTAGGAATATTTATGTACACAAAAATAATTTAAAAAAAATTTATTATGAATTATAAAATTCCCGGAATGAAAATTTTTATAAATATTTATAAAATATTTTAGAAAATTTCAATTTTTTTAGAAAAAATTATTTAAAATTTTCACGATTTTTTTATTATACGAACGAGATTTTTGACGTTTAAAACTATGTCCTGGTGGTTTGATTATTTTTCATTGGCAAAACACTAAATTCCGTACTTAAAAAATGTATACAAATATTTTTCATATATTATGCAAATATTCATTCATACCCTGTTTAACTCTTTCGTCTCCCAAAATTACATTTTTTCAAATAACGAAAAAATGCGCTTCTTTTTCCTCGAAGAAAAAAAATGACGTTCCCCGGAGTGAAAAAATGTATAAATATTTATAAAAATGTATCCAAATACGTATATTTATCCAGGGATATTTATATGTAAAATAAAAGAGAGCGAGAGAATAATAAAAAAGAAAAGAGAGAAAAAAAGAAGGGAAAATAAAAGAGAGAGAGAGAGAGAGAAAACGTGCTACTTGTAACCGGAACGAATTTTGCCGAGGGCTCTTGAGGGTTTTGCGCACAGTGGTCGGGGATTCTGCAGTCCTGACTGGAGAACCCTCCGGCTCGCAGCGAGTGAGCGAGCGAGAGAGGGATAAAAAAAAGAAGCGAGAGAGAAAAAGGCCTCGCGCTCTCTTTGCGGTGTGCAATGCGAAAAAGACTTTTCTCTCTCTTCTCTTACGTACGATCGGCAATTCTCTGGCAACCGAGAGAATTACATATGTGTTAAAAAATATATATGACCAGGTACATGCATCGGGTATGGGCATTTCGACGCTGAGTGTCATATTTGGTAAAAATTTTGAGCAAAAAAATTTAAGAAATTGTTACAAACATTTTTAAATATGTAATAATAAACAATAGACAGAAAACATACCACAAAAATATTTAATAAAAATGATGATCTTATATTAATATATTTTGTAAATAGTATTAAAAATTTTTTAAATTAAAATTAAATAAAATTGAAAAAAAATTAATGATAAAATTGATAAAAAATAGTTAGAATGAAACAGCCCATAGATGGAGTGTACAGTAACATTTCATGGAGCGACGAAGCGACGAAACGCACTGCCACATGAAAACGTGTATGGAATATAATGGGGCGGAGTGAAGTGCACGCTTTTTCTCTCTTTCTCTGTCTCTCTCTCTCTTTCTCACTCGATCGCATTCTATCTGTATAGCTACCTTTCTCGCTCTCTCTATATTTTTCTCTCCCTCTTGCTCTCTCTCGCTTTCTGACTCGTTGAAGAATTGCCACTGCAATAAAGCTCTCCATCTCGTCGTGGACGAAGTGGGCATTGTTGGCCCACATGCTCGCTCGAAACAAACCGAGCTGATCGACTTTGCAGGAACAACACATGGGAACCCGAGAGAGAACACACGTACTTCATACCTTCTTCTTCTTCCTTCTCCTCTTTTTTTTAACTTCTCCCTCCACCATTTTTTTCAACTCTTTCTTTACCATTTTTTTACCCCAATTTCTTTTCCTCTGTACTTTTTTTCTAGTTTTTTCATTGTTGAGATTTGATTTTTTTAAAGAACGTTTTGAAAAATTTTTAATTAATCAGGTGTTATATTATTTTCGAAGAAAAATTTTTTGGTTTGAAGTACCGCCTTAGTGGTATATTTAAAAGAAAGTACATTTTACTTTTTCTTTGTTTTCTTGTTCTTTTTGCTTCTCCCTCCACGTTTCTTGAAATTTTTCCGATATTATTTTTTCCCAATTTATATATTTTCATCTTTTCGACTTTTTTTCTAATTTGCTCATTTACTTTCAAATTTAATTTTTTTTAATAAAAAAATCAATCGAACATGTTTATAATATAATTTCAGAACTAGATATTAATCATTGAGATATTTAAAATTTTTTAATTTTTTTCCAATAATTTAGTTTATTGTTTAGCGGATTCATCGTAATACGATATATTACTTTTACTATTTACCACAATACTGCGAAAAAATGTACTTGCCTCCTTTTTTACATCATGTTGACGTTGATTTTGTGCGTATTCATAACTTTTAAAGTAAACGGAGAAAATTATTGTTATCTTGGGAATTCGGTTTTTTAATAGTTACTAGAGTTTACCAAGCAAAAGCCCTTTGTGGGTTTTTACAGTCAATTTACAAACATCTTATTCTTTTCTGTCTTACGCTTATTTTTCTTCTATTAGATTGTGTCCACAGCTGACTTACGTCCTAATCTGCATTTCTTTTGCACATGGGCACGGAAAAACTGCGAAAAACCCGTGTCGATACAGCTGGTGATGGTTTTTTAAGTTATCAAACCTTGAAAAAACCAACAAAAAAAATAAAGTCAAGCGGTCAATCATCGAGGTACTGGCCGTACTTTCGCACATGGGTACGAAAAAATTGCGGAAAACCAGTGCCGATACAGTGAGTGATGGTTTTTATGGGTTTTCAGTAATCAAATCTTGAAAAACCAAAAAAATAAAGTCAAGCGGTCACCCACCGAGGTACTGGCTATACTTGACGGTAGCTTAGCTAATGGATTCGCCAGAACTTAACATCGACCACGAGTCCACGACCGTTGGTTTAATCTGGTTTTTTATGTGACTTTGTCCTTCTCGTTATATCTCATTCAAACTCAGAATCTCCCGAATTCGTCTCCTTGTTCGGGAAACTTGTATTTCCCCCTGCGCGTGGGTCAATTTTGATTGAGACGTTATCTCGTCTGAGGGAACTAAATCAAGTGTGATGTGTCACGTAAATTTTTTTTTGGGAGTTAACAAATCATCAAAATATTACTTTTTTTCTATCTGAACAAAAAAATCAAAAATGTAGGTAGAAAAATGTAAAAATGCAAATAAGTAATTTTTTCGATTTTATTAAGCATTTATTGCTTTATTGTAAATTATGAGTATTTTTTCGAAATATTCAGAAAATTTAGTATAAAATAAAAATTGTTATTTGATTGTTAAGGATTAAAAATTTTGTTTACCGATCAATATCATCCTTGAAAATCATAAAGTACTTGAATTTATTCAAATTCTTCTGTATATTACGAAAAAAAATACATAGACGCAAAATAAAATTAATATTTACAATTTCAAAAAATCTACTATTTTGTTGAATTTGTGTGATCCTCTATTCATCACGTGTGCATTTTCATTTTTTTATGATATAAAAATTATAGTTTGATGATTTGTTTATATTTCCAAACACAATTCAGGTGACTCATTAACATCAAATTAGTTCCCTAAGACGAGATAACATCTCAATCACGATTGATGCACGTGCAGGCAAAACCTAAGTTTCTAGTAGCAGCGAGGAAACAGATCCTAAAGATTCCGAGTATGAATGAGACGTAACGAGAGAAAGAAAAAAAAACAAAAAAAAAATCACAAAAAAATAGAAACCAGAGTATCAAAATGAAAAAATCCAGTTAATTATTTATCAAATGATGACTAAAATAAAATTAACAACATTTGCTGAGGAAGAAGATGAAGTACAAACTTTTTTGTTCAATTTCAAAACTGCAAGCAGTCAGAAATTTTCTATATATAATCAAAAATGTTATAAAATAAAAAATGAAAAAAAAAAATTAAGTTAAAAAATAATTTTAAAAAACGAATATGAGTAAAAAACTAATAAAACTGTTGTTAAAATGATCTAGAACTGAATAAAATACAGACCAAAATGAATAAAAATGTGAAATAATGTTTCGATATGAAAAAAAGTGGAGATATAAGAGGGACGAACGTGCACGTGTCGATTCTCAATGGACCAATCAAAGCTGAACCCTATAGCTCTTCTCGCAAGTTCACGCTGCGTTAAATCTCTCTTTTTACCTCTATTTCGGTCTCCTTCTCTCTCCTTCCACTCGTTTTTTCTCATCCGTACACACTCAAGCGCATTAGTCTAATACGAATCTCCCAACGCCTCCTCAGTAAGCAAAACGTAACGAGACGTCAATCTCGTCCAAATCTTTTTTTTTCTCTTCTTTCCTAGGTCTGAATCTTATTTCCTTGCGATCTCGAACTGATCTGGACCACAATGAGAAATTAACTGACTGCGGACCCTCATGATGGTAAAAATTGATTAACGATTGTTTACTTTGAAAAAAAAATTCACATGAGAATTCTTTGTCGTATAAAAATTAAGACTATATTTTAATAAAAAATATACAGATATTGTAGAATTGTATTCCCTCCTTTGGCAAAATTTACTAAACGATTTTTTAATCTGAGAATATGAGAGCTTTGATAATTCCTAATCATGAAAAAATTAAAATTATATTTTATTAAGAAATTTTTAAATATTGTAAAATTGTATTTGCTTCAAAATTTAATTAACGATTTTTTAATCTGAGAATAAAAATTTGTAAATGAATTTCGATCATGTTTATCTATGTATCGATAAAAGCTTTTTAATTAAAAAAATTGTTAATATTGTGAAATTTTATTGGAAAATTGAAAAAAAAATATCCCAGGCCCTGGGGCGAAGAATGTCTCGGAGGAACGCGTTTTTCTTTATTTTTTTAAACGTTCTATCTGATTGACAAACGTGTCGACGTCTGGAACGAGATTTGCTGGGCACATCATGGCTCGCCCAATTGACTGCGTTTGTCTCACGAGACTGGTCACCGGGTGACCTCGAGCTCTTATCAAGACCATTGATGCAATAAGAATTAAGATGGATAGAAAGAGAGGGGGGTAAGGGATGGGAGAAAAAGAGAGTCGTTGATTTGTTGTGAGTTCCACTTGAAAAGATCGAAATCTCGGCCTGGCCTTTTTGTCCCTTTCTTAAATGACAGTTTGTTTATTTGTTCGTTGAGATCTTGAACGTTAAATTTCAAAGAGTTACATCTGTTTGAAATTTTTTAAGTTTCTCTTTTATTCATTTGAATGATATTGAAAAGTCTCAGAAATGATATCCGATAACAATTTTGTGGTTTAAGCATATACTTTTAAGGGCTTCCGATACTAAAAATGAAAATGATAAGAGTTTGATAAAATTTTGAGAAGATAAATTTTGGAGGATTGTTCTTTTCAAAATTTTCGAGCACATATTGACAGAGAGTTGTATAGAACAACAAAAACAAAAACTGTATAGGTATACACACCGTGTATAAGGACATGTTTTGTTAGTCAATTATTCACGGATGAAAATTGGGAAAAATTAGTTTTTAGTTATTTGATATATAAAAACATTCTTGCCAAATTTTATTAAAGACTTATAATTTTTGGATTCCCAATGCGTTTGTTTCTATTGTGGACACCCCGTAAATTACTCTCAAAAAGATCAATTTCTGAATTAATCACAATTGTTCGTAAAAAAATTTTTTATTTATTAACTTTATTTTATTATAAAAATAATGTTTTCTTCCTTTTTTGAGGGGTACCCCATTTCGCCCCTCAAAAAAAAATTTTTTTTCTCATGGCAGCTGAAAATTTTATTTTTTCATTTCAACTATAATTTAAAAAATTTCAAGTCTCTAGCTCATCGGGAAGTTAGTTTAAAAATCATTTAAAAATTTGTACCATAAAACAAGTTAATAGAAACGTGGTAAAAACAGAAGATACACCATATATAGTTAAACCCCTGGAATCGAGATTTTTTCTCAATCACCCCGTTTTGCCCCGCTCTACCCTATGTCAATTTGCGAAACTTGACTTCTTTGATGTTTAATTTCGATTATTTTATTGCGATATGAAATGAAATCCCAAAAATGAAAATTACAAAATGTCTTTGAAAACAATTGAAAAAACCTTAAAAAATACAAGTATTACAAAATCAATATCAGAAACAATAAATCTAAAAACAAGTTAATCATCAAGTATCATAAACGTCAACGGATATTAAAATAAAATGACTCTGAATGACCGAAGTGCAGTGGAAAAAACATTTGAATGGTGAAAAGAGAGCGTGCATGGGATTGAAAACGAGAATGGAGAGTGAGGGCGCATTAGAAGTGAAGATAACTATGAATTATTGGATTAATGATTGGAGCAATAAACGTCAAAGGCTGTCTCTACTACGACGGAAAAAAAATAGAGAGAGAGAAAGAGGAAGAAAAAGAAGTAAATAAATATGATAATAAAAACATATACATACATACAAATATACATACACCTATATACAAATATGTATAAAAAAATATAAAAGAAATGGGTATGTATATTCACATAGAGATTTCTACACATCAAAAAAGACAGAGAAAGAGAGAGAGATGAAAAAAATTGACTTGCATACACGCGAGAATTGAAAGGAGGTGGAGAGTAGCGTTTAATTTCTCTCTTCCGGTCTCTCGTAGTGCGTCACAGGAACGAAATTCCTGCGTTAGGATTCAATTGGAAGGTCGAGCGAAAGCTTCGAGTGACAGATCATGACTTTTTCTCAGTTATCAACGAGACCACCCACACTTGCTGTTAACGAGATCAGTCAGTTTTCAGGCACAATTAATACAAAGTTATATGGTACTGTTTTTTTAAAGATTTTTGAGAACAGAATTCTATCTTGAACGTCGAATCCTCCAATCTGAGATTAAAAGTCTACTTTATCAAATCGAATAGTGATAACTTTGAAGAGAGTAGTAAAAATAGTAAAAATTCAGTCAATAGTTAGTTATAGTTAGATTTAGTTAGTTATAGTTATATTCTATAACTTCTAGCTATTCTATAACTATATTATTATACATAATTATAACTATAACTATATATAACTATATATATTCTATAACTAACTATGATTGGTTATAGTCATGGTTAGAATGTAATTACAATTTAAGAGATTATTGGTCAAATATTATCGAATCACTTGAATAACGATAGCTATAAAGGGAATAGTAAAAATCATAAATGATAATAGTTGAAATATTTTCAATTGTTTCAAACATAGTATCATTTAAATAGGATTTTACGATGCTTGTCGATTAACATTCATCGTTCGATCGAGTAAAGATGAAAAAAAATTGGTACAATCTCAAATCACTACTTTTTTTATTTATCCACGACAACTATGAATTACAAAACGCTACGAACTCCTTTCATCTGTTCATTCTATCAACAGCTAAAAAGTAAACCCAAATTGAACACTCTGGAATGATTCCTTTCATTTTCAATGATCTTCAAAAATAACAAAAAATTTTGATAACAAATGAAGGGTAGTTTTTTTCTGACTTTCTGGATCCGAGATTTTCTTCTCAGTATCTCGTGTGTGGTTCGCGAAGCGCGTGGCTACGTATCTGGTGTGCGACGTCGTGGGGGCTAATTGAATGAAGCGGCACGCAAGCACACTGGCGGGTCAGCCGAGGTCAAATCGGTAATGGGACCAAGACCCTCTTAATTCGAGCGTGTGTCCCGTTAAACCGAGAGTAAGAGAGAAAGAGAGTAGAAGAGAAAAAAAAGCAGAGAGAAAAAAAGCGACGAGCCACGCTCTACTGACAACTCTAATGGACGACGATACGCTTTCTCGACCGATTCGAACGCAATCGCTTCGATTGACGTTCGACCCCGTACAAATGACCTTGAACTCTTGCATCCCTATCCTCGCGTACCCCTATTACGACTACTCTGATTAAAACGATGCTGAAAAATTTATCACGGAGTTTGTCAGATTTTCTCTTTAGTTATCTTTTCGTTCAATTTGAATTATATTTTGGATGCTGTCCATCAACGGTCATATTTGAAGTTAAATTGTATCAATTGTATGCCATCTGCAGCCTTAGGAATCAAATGTTAGTAAGTCAATCATTTAAATTCATTTCCACAAGGACGTTTCTACAAATCGTGCTGGTAGATATTCATTGTCCACTATTGTCATTCCTACTATGCAGTAATGCAGTCCACATCAATGCATTCTATCATTTCAGCACATCATTTATGGTCAAGATATAGTTACAGAAATTTTTCTTAACCCATTAAGGACCGGAGAGGACAAATTTGGACACAATGTTCATGCGCTTGTTTCGCACATCATTGATCTCGGAAAAAATTCTTAAAATATCATGT
>JAPYYX010002982.1:0-21631 GCA_030522605.1 Cremastinae sp. B BG-2022a
GGAATGAACCATGGCAATAGACGGTTCTAAATGGAAGGGAATATCGTGATTAAAGCTAGAAGCTGTACGAAAGGAAACCAACCGAACTAACTATAAAATAACAATAAAAAGACCAATAAATTCAAAATTTTTATAAAATGGCATCAAGAGAATCGTTACAAAAAGAAATCAAATACTCACAAAAACACCATCAAAATGGTGTGGCCTGGCATTATGGTAAATAGAGTGATTATCGTAACATTTTAAAACCACTAAATAATAATTAAAATTATTTGAGGTGGTTGTATCGCCAAAGTCGATTTCGTTAAAATTTGTTGAAATTTTACACAAATGTTCTTTAATATCATACGGACATCAAATGTGTAAAATTTGAATGAGACCTACCGTGTAGAAAGAGAGATATGTATTTTTGAAAATTGCAATTTTTCGTGATCTTCCATAAGAGCCCATGTTAAAATAAATATCTTTATTTCTACACGGTAGAACGCACTCAAATTTTGCACACGTTTTCGTATGATATTCACGAACATCTGTGTAAAATTTGAACAAATTCTACGGGGAAAAACTTTTGATCGTGACTGTCGCGATACAACCACCTTAAGAGCCCAGTAGTAGACCCGTGGTCGTTGCCGAGTTTCGGCAGACCCAAAAGTTAAGCGACATTGGGCGCGACCAATACTTGGATGGGTGACCGCTTAGCTCGCACTGATGTCCGGTCGATGCTGAGCGGGAGGTGGCTTTTTCTAGAGATTTCGAGATTTGACAACTTCAAAATACCTAGTAAATGCCGAATGTGAAGGCAAATACGTATGGGCAAAAACGAAAGGCACGAAAATATGAAGGCAATGGAAGGCATGAAAAGCTGTAAAAACCCGTGCAGGGTAAACTCAAAGTTTTTTTTTAATTAAACTTATTTTAAAAATATATCAATGAATTTATATAAATATATAAAAATTCAATCAGAGTATGATAATACAGTGCGACCCCTCAATAGGTCATCCCCCTGCAATAGGTCCTCTTCCCCGATTTTCTCGCTCGAACACTTCTCCCACTCTCACTCGAAACCCGAGCTCGAATTATTCGGGTACGAACCCCGCAATAGGTCCTCTCAGCTTGAGTGAGCGCAGAACCGTAAATTCGAGAAATGATACAGTCTAAATTTCCGTTTTGAATAATTAATATTTTAATATTCATTATGTTTTTGTTAAATTATG
This sequence comes from Cremastinae sp. B BG-2022a, assembly GCA_030522605.1. Taxonomy (NCBI): domain Eukaryota; kingdom Metazoa; phylum Arthropoda; class Insecta; order Hymenoptera; family Ichneumonidae; species Cremastinae sp. B BG-2022a. Next base: position 1,215 of record JAPYYX010002982.1, read on the forward strand.
TGCGTATATGTAAAAAAACTGACGTTTTTATTGAAAAAACACGTTTTTTTCAATGGTTTGGGTTTGGGTTTTTATTGAAAAAAAAAACACATTTTTTTCAATAAATTGTAACAATTTAATTTTTTCGAGAAGTATGCACTTTTTTTATAGATTTTCATACAAAATTGTGAATGATTGCGATATGTAATCAGTATTATATTGGTCACTTTCATTTGAGTCCGCAATAGTTAGAATATATTCTACTGATGGAAGCGGAACATTTTCGTAGATGAAGTTAATCGGAGATGAAATGTGCTCAAAACCGAATTCTTCTTTCGAAGATGAAGCTTCTGAGGGATATTCTATACTGTCTTCTACAGATATAAATAAAACGAAACAATATGCAATTAAGATTTCGAAATAGACTGTTCAATATAGTTTTTACAAACCGTGTCAGGGCATAATAAGCACAGGTCTTGGCTATAGTTTCAAAGAAAGATAGACGAAAAGGAAAATAATACTTTACGTTTTTCTGATTTTTTAATCCAGTTCAATTGTAAATATACGCGAGCTGCGCACGGAAACAATCGTTCGAGCGGCGGAACCTCTATTACGAGTTTCGTACGCCGAAAAGAAAGAGAGAGACAGGACGAGTTAGTATTTTTTACCACCACTTAAAAGCAATAATCAACATATATAAATTCATACATTCTTTTCGACCCAAAGAATGGCGATACGGTCCAATTTTTGATGACAATTCATTTATATATTGATAAATCCGTTATTTACGAAATCTGAGTGGTCACGTGGTTTCCATTGCCCTTAAGAACATATCACGATTCCACAGATTGTCGGAAATAAAGTGGGGGATCTCGGTAAGTTTCCCCAACAGCACCGAGACTGAAAACTTAGGGAGGCAGCACTGTACCCCTCCAAAAAGTAAGATAAAAAATATTTTTATAATGTTTTTACTTATTATTAGCTATGACGTCTTATTTCAAGTAATTATAATTGATGATTCCTTTTAATTTTTCTTTTTAAATACGTTTCATGCCAAAAAAAAGTGTTATCTATTTTTCCATCTTCTATAGATATTAATTCATTTTGACTTTTCATTTTTGTTTCTTACATCAACATAAATGTGTTTTTAAATCACCAAATATAATGTTATTGGCAAAGAAAAAACCATTTTATACGAAGTTCAATCAAATTTCGAAATACTAAAATTTTCACCAAATTTTTGGAGTACCTACTCCCCTCCCGCCGTATTACGTTTCCCGAGTCAACATCCCATCCCGTGTCCCATCTGCAGGAGAATATCTCTTATACATATATGTATACGTATATTGTATTGTATATATGTATACCCCCCGGCCGTTCCATGCACGAAAAGCACAAAACTGAACATAAACCTGAATCTCTGTTACTCCCACCACCTCCTAAGCGGCAACTATACATACATATACTGAGACGAGCAAGCAGTCATTATACATATCGGTATACACTGTTACGGACTCAATAAATATACGAAGAGCGAACGTGAAGATAACTCTTGCCAGTAAAGTGAAACGTTTCCGTGCGATATAATAATATACGCCGTGAGTTGACGATTCGTGACAATAGTGCGATAAAAAAAGAACGGAGATTATTAGTGATTATTCGTAACTAAAGCGAAGTGTAAATTAAACTCTTGCTCTCGGAAAAAAAAATTCTGAGAGAACAGCAATCAAGTCGATTTATCGAAAATTCGTATAGCTCACGATAATCCTACGCTCAAGTGAACTAAAAAATTTGCAAAAAATCATGGGCACACCATTTTAAAAGAGTTTAAAAAGATAGCCAAAATGCATGAGAGAAAAATCGAAAATGCAATTGCACACATTAGGGCCTTTGCGCGTGGAATGCCCTATACGTGTATGCACAATTGATTGATTTTCTTCATTTACACTACTAATATCATTTTACTAACACCTTTTTCACTCAGGTTATCCCCCCTTATTATGTTTCGATGATACATATATTAAATTTTGAAATATCCATATACGTTTGTTTTATCATTAAAATTGTGCATGCAAATATTGATAAGAATTAGCAGCAAGTATAGGGCTATACATTTAAACTGGTTAAGTCGGTTAACAAAGTTAATCGAGTAATAAAAAAGTACGCCAAGTAATAAAAAAACCGATTATGAAAAATTTAAATTGTCGAGATGGTTCCGTGTCTTTCTTACAGTAAGATTCAATTTTTTCGATTTTTTTTTACAGATATGTTTCAACTAACATACATATAAACTCAAATTTTTTTCAATATCGCCAATATTTAATTCTGGAATCTATGCAAACATTTTTAAATATTTTTTTACTTGCTCTTAAAATAATTTCGTAGCATTTAATAAAAAAAAAATTTATTGCTTGGCGTATTTTTCGATTATGTCAAAAAAGTTTTTTTGGATAACAACAAGATATTTGCAAGAAAAAACACATTTAGCAACAAGGTATATTATAAAATAACGAATTTCACCGTAAAACGAGAAAAGGCACAAAAGATGATTTGGTTAAAAAAAGAGGTAAAAAGGAAGGATGAACAAAATGAGGATAATAAGAAGCCAGAAAGCTGCTGGTGAAATAAAGAGGTAAAAGAGTATCTAAATTTGTTGTTAGACGAAACATCTCGGATTCGCGTTTGCAGCAGACGTTCGAAGAAAATTTCACAGTCGCCAAGATATATATGTATGTGCCCCGAAATATTCTTCTTCATTGACTTTGATATTTATTTCTATCAAAGATTGAAAAATTATACATAAATATGTATACCTATACTTACGTAGTTGAAAATATAAACTTTTTCAGTGGTTGAGTGTTTGATCGAAGCTCTTTTTTTGTATATAAATACAAGAGCTCCTTTAGTCATGAGATATTGATCAATGTTTTATCTTGAACGAAATTTCGAAGAATAATTCACATATTAGGTAATATAAAGCCAAAATTTCAATCAGAGGTCGTTGAGAACGTAGTAAAATAGTATCTAGTACCTACAGTTTGAATTCGCGGAGGTTCTTTGAATTGAAAGTAATCAATTGCGGAGATCCTTGATGCATGACTATAAAATCGATCGTTGAAATTGAAAAGTACTGCACACGTGATCCAATATGGTTAACAAAATTTTCTGATATCATCCATTATGAATAAAAGAAGAAGGTTGGAAAACTTGTCGCACATTTCGGAATCAATTTTCCTCTAAATTAAATTATTCGAATATATAGATGTGTGATGAGTGTGTATGAAAGAGCGATGAAGGAAAAAGGATTGGGAAAAGTGTGCGGGAGAGAACCGCGGAGAAGTAAAAAAAATTGAACGCGTCGAAGCGCGGCACCCTCGAAGGATGGGGAAAGGAAAGCATCAGGAGTGAAAGAATAAAGGTGAGAGTGAATAAAAGAGAGGTGACACAGCACGATGAAAATAGGCAAAGCAAGAGGCTGCGTACGCGACGCATATGTTTGTACAAGTTGTATAGATTCAGTCATGAGTCTCCTGCGAAACGCCATAGGTATTCATGCATCCACAGCGAGGCAGAGTCAAATGCACCGTGTGAATATATTTTTTCGCACAGGGGCTTTCGCCTTCATTCCTTTTTCCTCTTTTTCCTCTTTTTCCTCTTTTTCCTCTTTCTCCGCACGGTCGTCCTTTTCCCCGTGACGGTACTTCTCTCTTTTCGTCTTCCCCTACGGCAGCGAGTCAAAACGTTTTATTTATCAGGGGCTTGATGACTTTTGCGTCTCACGCACTTTCTCGTTTTATTCTCATTCGTGTCTCACACGGACTCCAAAATGTTCCTACCGACTTCTCATCCTGCTCGCCTCTCTCTTCATCTCTTTCCGTCGAAACTTGGCGCACACGGCACCAGAGTCTCTGAGAGCCGCGTCTAGCTTTTTTCCCTCCTCTATACTCTCTCTCTCTCCCCCTCATCTCTCACTATACATCTGTATCTACATATACATATATACACCAATGCACCCCCGCGCTCTCCCATTCGCCCTTCCGTCAAGTACAAAGATACGGTGAAACTCTCTCTCTCTCTCTCTCTCTTTCCCCGTGATTTCTTTCCTTCCTATGTACACAGACACGTATCTCCATCTTTAACGTGTGTCTATCTTCAAGAAAAGAAACCTCTCCGAGACAGTCTTTTCACACTGATATTACTGATGGCTACGCAAAGTCTCAATCATCTTTCTTTTCCTCTTCTTTTTCATGTTTTTGGCGAGTTCTCCATTCTCTCCAACAAATCATCCTTCTTATTCTTTCCAGGTCTCTCTCCACTCGATATCCTCATATTATTATTATTTTCAAATTTTCATTCTTAAAATGTGCGCTGGTTGAAACACCATAATATATTCTCATACGCTGGATAAAAATTCAAAAGAAAAGAAACACAAAAGAAAGGCTACATGCCGTAGACAAATTAGTACAATGCAATAGAGCATAGCAACAATATAGTATTTGAAAAAAATACCAATACTTATTATTTCAAAAATAACCCGGCAGACAAAGTTGGAACAGGAACGGTAAATCCTTACTTCTCATCCTCATAAACGTATTTTGTTAAAGTCTGCTTATTCATGTGCATGCTTATTCTTCAGCCCCGCAGTTATAGCTCGGTCGAGCATATAGCTCTACCTTTGTGGATTCTTCTACATATATGCAGTATTGCTCCGCCAATAAATCGAAAGCATTCCTGGTGCTGATAGAGGCAAAATGAGTTACTATACGGTGCGAGCTTGAGCAGTCAACAAGATGTATTTTATTATCCTATGAAAAGAATATTTTTTTCTTTCTAAGATCGATATTGAAAAACAACTTGTTCAAAAAAATGCGCAAAGTAATGAAATAGTTGTCACAAAAATTATATGAAATCATTTTGTCAACAAGTAAAAATAAAAAAGAATATTAAAAAATGTTTGCCCAGATTTCACACTTAAAAGTATAATTTTTGTGACAACTTATTGTGGCCCACTTTTTTACTTTTTTGAAAAAGTTTTTTTTCAATATTTCATTCCTTTTCGTTGACAAAACTAACAAATAATTATCATGTGATAGAATATATAGTGTCTATCGCAGTAAGTTTAGTTCAAGTTATTCAATATTTTATTGAAATTTTAGTCAGAACGGTGGTCTCATTACTATGCGGACACAATCGTCTGTCTGTTTCATGCAAGGAACATGTTCGGACGGAGATGAATCTTGTATACATATCTCTAGGGAGGTTCCGAAAATTCGAGAATAATTTACTTCTGGATTAATTTCGGATTGGCAAATTAATCAGTCCACTTTTTATCCATTAGGGGTATACTTTCCACGTAAACATAATGTCACATTATATTATTTGCAATCATTTTACATTAAAATATATGGGGTGAGGGGGGGGGGGGCAAAATGGGGTAGTTAAGAAAATATTCCAAGGGCTCAAGTATGCTGAATCTTTCGTTTTTTAATCGTAATTGAAGTAAAGAAATGACATTTTCAACTGCCAAAGCAGTATAGATAAACAAACAGTATATGTATAATATACTCTTTTATCGTGCAATTTGTATATTTTACGAGTTGTTGTGCTCGTTATTCTTGCTCGAATATCGCTCGCAATAATCCAAGAGCATTTCTAGTATCCTTCTTGATATAGATCGGTATTTGCCCCGTTCAATTCAACTCCGAGATAATAAAATACTAATTATTCATAAAAGAAGTTGAATCATTTTACTACCAGAACACACTATCTACTACAGCAATGAATAAACTTGTACAATACATACGTTTATGTGCAGTATACACTCGAATTTTTTTTCATTTTGTGAGAAACATCAAGTTTCACAAAAAATAGACACCACAAGAACACTCGGAAATAATGTAAATACGTTCAATAAAAAAATCCAGCTGTAAAAGTTAAAAAAACATATTTTCCGTTGACCTCTGCATGTTTTCCTTCCTCCCTGTACTAGGTACGTTTCTATATAATTTCTAAATTAATAAAATATAAATAAAAGAATAAAGCAAAATAAAGGAAAATATAAATAAAGGAATAAAAAAAATTCAAATAAATGGAGGAACGAGGGAGAGGGAGATGGGGGGGGGGGGATTAAATATACGCATTGTGACCGTTTGTATAGCGAGGATATGGGAGAATAGAAGAGATAGGATGTAAAAAGAACACACGAACTCTGAACTTTAACACTAGCAATAATTTTAATAATTCTCCCGTCTTGAATCTTACTCGCGGACACAATTAATATAGAAAATCTTAGGGTCCTCGATTCTTTCGGATAAGAGACTACGGTTATTATTATATCCCGTCGGGGATTTTCTATCGCGAGTTCGATAAAGAACAAAACTCTTATACGAAGCCGGGGGTTCATCGATACCGTTTTCACGTAACTCGCGATCTTTTCAATCTCTTCACTTAGATGTAACTCGCGGGCAAGGGAATTCACACGCAATAATTTTGGGGATTCGCGAATGCTTTCGACGACGCGGCACCACGACACTTGGTGATACTTTTTTATAATCTTTAGATTACAAAAGAATAAAGGGGAAAAGAGAACTCACTCGCTCGCTATACGCTTCTACGCTTGATCGCAGCTGCTCGACAATGACCGGCTCTCCGCGGTCTTGCCCCTCGCGCATCTCGTTCGTCTTCCAAATTTTTGATATTCACCGGGCGATGGCGACTTGATCGATGGCTCCTTCATTACCGATGAGGTGATTTATCGATAATGAGCGAGTTCGTCGCGGGGCTTCACGGACATTTTATTTTCGCGCAAAAGTGTCGTGGTGGATTGCCGAGCGACTGGCAAATATTGTAACGCCTCGTTACAGCATACATATATGTATAAGAAGAAATGAATAGTACAAGTGCGGACTCGATTGAATGAGACAATATAAGTATACGAGAAAACGAAGATGATGAAAAAGAGAGTATGTAAAAAGAATATAGGAATAGAAGCGAAACGGAAATTAGACAATATCAAAAACTGTATATGTATATACGTCGGAATATTGCGTTAAATTCTTCTTGTTCTATTTTTAAGAGGACCTTGTCCTTGAAATTGTAAGCCTAAGCCTATGCATATCGGTGTACGTTCGTTCTTCATCGCAGACATTTGGCAACAACCTGGTTAATTCTGCAATTCGATATATCCCAAGCCTCTTCATACCACCAATTATAGGGGCGGGGGGGGGGGGGCGGCGGCGGCAAAATGGGCCCCCCTCAAAATTTCAATATCCATATAAATTTTTGGGGGCAAAATAGGTTCCCCAAAAATTTCGATAGAACAACATCTCTGCCCAAAATTTGTCTACTCAACAATACTAAAAAACAATATCCAATCTGAATAACAATATTGAGTAGACAAATTATGAGCAGAGATGTTGTTCTGCCTCTAAAATTCAATAGATATCCATAAATTGTTGGGGGCAAAATCTGCCCTCGAAATTGTTGATACCCACAAAAGTGTTTAGGAGATAAAATAGTCTGTCGAGACTTTGAAAACCAACAAATATTTTTGCGCCAAACGTGTTAGTAAAATTTTTGTTTTATAGAAACGGTTAAAAAATTACATATGATGAAGGATGATGAAGGATAAACTGTAGGTAAAAAAATGTAGATGAATTATATATATTCGTGACAGAATATAATGGGGATGAAAAGCTCTCGATCTTGTAATTTAAGTTGTTATTTCCGTTAATAAAAGAGGTATATATACGCGCGAGAAAGGTGAATCTCGTGAATAATTGCATATCACCGCAAATTACACTCTCTCACTTTCATTATGAAGGTAGTGACATAAGAGCGAATAAAAGACATAGTTAGAGAAAAAATAGCAAAGTCGAGAGGAAGAGATTTTTCGGATAGGCTCGAGTAGAAGCTCCAAAGTAAAAAATGAAGAAAGAAAAATAAACAAGTTGAAATAAGAGGAGGCCCTGGAGGGCAAAAGTGCAGTTGTGGTGGGATCATCAGATAGAGGGGATAGTTTTTCGCCCGACGCGTATAGAGGTAAAAACGCAAAGACACGGAGTAGTAGGGAGAAAAGTTTCTCAAGAGGAGAGAAGCAAAGAGGAGAAAGATGAGTTTCGTGCTCCAGAGAGAGAGAGAGAGAAGACGGTCCGTGCATGGTCTCTATCTCAAAGACAAAATCTCTGACCGGTCCACATGCACAGAAGTCACGGGAAATGGCTCTCGCAATCATTCCTCTTTCTTCTCTTTTTCGTTCTCCCTATCTATATACCTATATCTATATTTATCTACAATGCATTTCTCGAGACTGGCAGTTCTCCGTCTTACTTATGCCTGTTAACATCAGGTAAGAAAGATAGGGAGACTCTAAGAAAACCGCGAAAAAGAGAGAGGAGGCAATAGTAGATATAGCGTTGATATATGCGCCGGAGTCTCGGTCCACTCGTCCTGCTTGTTGAGATACACTCAGCAAGGCCCAAGGTGCATTCAGCAGATATTAAATGAAAACATTGAACAAACCAAGAAAGCAGAAAAAGTGTGAGAGAGAGAGAGAGCGAGCGAGACGCGTACAGATATAGACATGCACGGACACACGGTAGAGAAAAATCCACGATGTGGATCACTGACGTTTCCAACCTCTTGTAACGAGTTCGTACACCCAATATTTGCCCAAGAGACATATCGCAAAGGAACCATCAGCAGGCGCTCGCTCTCTTGCGAATTCGTTCGCGCTGCCATCTGCAAACGAAAGTTTACTCCTCCTATCCTTTTCATCTCTTGCTTCTTTTTTTCTCATCCCTTTGCTCCTCCTTGCTCTTCTTCTTTTTCTCGTTAAAACTGAGTGAACTCTGCCCTTTATGCTCTGTCGCAACATTTTTCCCCCTTTCACTCCCTGCCCTGCGTACAACAACGAAAAGTTTTCTCATTCTGCTTCTTATCAGCCGTCAATTTTTTAAATTGATGCTCAAAAGTAGTAACCTTTTGAGTTCTTTAAATATAATTTGAAATTTCCACATCGGATATTTAAACCGACAGCTAGATTATGATGAAATCACATTCGGTAGTTTTTCAATTAATCCATCAAAATGTTTTTCAGGTAACTTTATAGTCCACATGCACACTGATTATATCTTAATCAATGAATGGAAGAGCAGCGAAAGATTTCCCTCGGAAGCCCCCCGCGAAGTTCGTGGTTTTCTTTTCCGCGGGATCAGTCTGTGGTCCGGATTATCACCAATTTCACTAGAAAGTTCCAGTTCTCGAATTCGCGGTACAAGATTCTCGGCAGAGTCCTACATACATATATATACTATAAATACATTATGTGTAAATACGAGAAATTCTACGCAAGACATTTCCAGAGTCTTAACTTTTGTTTGAAATTTCGCTCGTCTTCATATTAATTTATTCAAATAATTTATATACATAATTATTCATCTTCCGAATGGAATATGTTATTCTTCACATTTTTATTCTATATTTCAATCGTGATGCTGCTCACTGAATAGTCAACGTCTGTATACAAGCCAAACGATTGGCAATATTAATAAATAAACTCTCATCATTGATTTGTATACATACATATACGTATATATATATATGTATATTATATACATACATGTATATTGGTTGAATATAGGAAGAGTCACCAAGGCAACGTTGATCGACTCCTCCTAACAAATTGGTTAATATTTATTTTGACGATGGAATTTTTTTTTCATTCTCATTTCGATCATCAGCCTCAGAAGTGAATGTCATATTTTCCATGCAAGTAAAATTTTCTATTAAATCGAAACTATGAACAGTTGAAGAAATTTTTCTATTATAACATTGTGATTGCGAATAAGAGGGAGGGGGGAGGGAAGAATAATTTGACATCAAGGTTTTGAGATACACAATTTATCGCGATGAAAAAGAAAATCATATATCCGGAACGAACGCGCAGGAGACAGGAGGGTGAATTGAACGAATATATGAAAAAACTGTGACAGAAGCAAATGTCTGTTTACTTATTCGCTTAGCAACAGAAATTTGAGCCATTAGTTGAAACTTGCGTATACATGTATGGTATATACATTATATATATTATTTGTGTATTAAAGATATTAATGAGAACTCTCTGAGTGCTGAACGACGCTCTCATGTGCGCCTGTTGCTATATTTCGCAGCCCTAGCAACCACTCTTGATTGTGAATATATTAAACATACATATTATGTGCGTGTGTGCGTTTGTAACGGAGAAATTGAGGGAAACGCCGTTCTTTGGCATAACCCGACTTTCAACATTTGAATTTGCCATAAATTTAAAGTCGCACTTCTCGCTATAGCGTGTATCAGCGCGCAAGATTACAAGTCCTACATAAATGTATGCATATCCCATAATCGCGATTATCAGATTTCTCAGCAGATTTTTCTATTTCCCAAGATATATTTGTAACAATCTTTCTTGCGATCTCGACTAATATATACCTCTTAAAAGTGTCATGTATTTATACTGAAATTTTCTTTTAATTTTTCTTATAGGAGAAGGGGGTCAAAATGGGCCCTCAAAATTTTTGACACACTAAAATGTTTAGGCTATTATCCGAAATATTATCAAAATGGGCTGTCGAGACTTTGAAAACCGACAAATATTTTTGCGCCAAACGTATTTGTTTTAAGAAAGGCTCTACACGAATCTCGTCCAGCCGTATATATGATTTTTAAAAAGATGTTTAATACCATTTTTCTCTGCTAACTCTGATGGTATACAAAAGCAAACATAATTCTTTTATAGTCAAACCAGACAATCGACTCTCTTGTTTTTTTTAAATATTCCAGAAGTTAATTTTCTTGGGACGGACTAAAAACTGTCTCAACACTTCCTAAGCCTATTATAAAATAAATAAAATTACAATCATTGACAAAAAACTTTGAATTGAGTAGTTATAACGTCAAAATTATCACTATTAAAACTCTCTTTTGTACCAAATACATAATGAAAAAATTCAAAACATAAAATAAGTGAAAAACAGTTTTTTAGAGGATCCATTTTGCCCCACGTCTCTCGATATTTCGATAAAAATAGTAAAGTAAGGCGATGCGAAAGGTCAACATAACCTCACAAATTTTCGGACAAATCGTTCTTATAGATCGTTGATATTTAGGACAAAATAAAAGTGTCAAGCCCTGGAGAATTGATTAATGCAGGGCATGAGACTTCGCTCTAGATCTTAATTTTAACCATTTCGAAGAACGATCTGTCCAAAAAATTCAGCTATCCCCCCGCACTCAGGTGGTACATCTTTCACATCACCTTAACACCATAAACTCAACAGAACGCTAAACGAAAGTAAAATAAGCTAAAAAACTCAAATTATAAAATTTTTTCGAAGGGGATCCATTTTGCCCCACATTATCAACTTATAAGTACACTGTCAATGAACAGAGCAAAGTAAGGTTCAATTTTTAATGAGAAACCAAAAAAAAGTAAAACCAATTCACTAGACTAAGGATTCTAACTTTTTTTCCTTAGGGGACCCCTCCCCCCTTCCCCTATCACGATCGTTTTTGTGGTGTAACAAGGATTGGTTTGCAAAATTAATTAGCACATGCGTATTTCGCTGATTAATCGTTACCTATATTACAAGAGTCTAATAATGTATACTTTGCCCGCGGACATTTAGTCCGCCGACATGAAATCCGCGAACTTTAGATCCGCCGATGTTAAATTCGAATAATAATAATAATAATAATAATAATACCAAAATATTAATTCGAAAAATCAACACCCTGAAAAAGAGTGCAGGTTTCTTTTTACGACATATCTTCGAGAAATAAGTTTTTCATATAATTACCAATATGCATAATTATTATTAATATTATTTGACTATGTACAGTAAACTTTGTAGATTGTATATATTTATAAGTTTTATACCTACACTTATATATACTAATAGTATTATACAATATTATGTAGGATATCGAGTGCAAGTAGACATGTAAGTAAAAGCCATGAAAATAAGGGGTGCATAGATAGGTGGAAAGGTGCACGTCGTACGTGTATATATAGATGATAAATATATATGTATGTATATATATTTACGTAGCCGCTTGTAATTAAAAGCTAGCCCGCTGAAACCAGTTCGAGCGTGCGTGCTCGACCCGCGAGCTCTTTATTGCAACTTTTCGTACATATTAATTAACGGCCATATAGAATACACGATTACGCGCGTGTATGAATAAATGTCTGCGCGTTATTTTCACAGGGCGAAATAAAAATCAAAGTTGATGCTGAGAGTTATGAATTATTTGTGCTCGATCCCCGTGCGCATGGCTCCCTAGCTCTCATATGTATCTCTATGTTCTGCTCCTGCTGACTTTTGTCTCGAGGATTTCTCAAGTGAAGCTTTTTTTGTCACGCATGATCATCATCGGCGATCAGTGGAAAAAATGACAAAGGAGGCTTCGCTGCCGGCGGGTTTGGATCTGACTTTTTGAATAATAATCGCGCGGTCTTATAGATGAGGGATCATTGATCTCAACATTCATTTTCGTTATTTCTCGCGATGAAGTCAACGAAAGTTTGCTGATCGACGAAAAAAAAGTTTACGTACGTATACTCATCATCCATGAATATATCGATATATATTAAAGCTGTTAAAAATTTCTATATACATGTTCGACGTAAAATGATGGATTCTTTGTATATTTGTTGTTAAATTTTGAAAAAAAAGGAAAGCTTCGATGATATGAGGAAATAAAGATTTGAAAAGGCTTCAGCCAATCGTATACTGGCCGCAGTGTTCGTCCTTTTTCGTCAAATTCGATCTCATCGGATCGGTGTTGAGAGGTGCGGCCCCATACGGGACCGGAGACGAAGCCATCGACCTCGCATCGTCCATTTTTCGAGCTTCTCGATGGTGCTGACGATGATCCTCCGTACCATCCTGAGGTACGAGAATTTTGTAACGACCACCCAGCGCAGCTTCGCCGCGAACTATCGCGCGTTGTATCGCCGACTCGGCCGCTGATCTCTCTTTCAACATTATTTCCATCTCGTTTCGTAGACGACACACCTGCATCATTTATCCAGCATCACTCGACGATTCGAAATAAATTTCAATCTCGCTTCGAGACGCTTCTTTTTTCGCGCGATTAAATTCAATTCAACGACATTCATCGTTATTTTTTTTTATTTTAACCTCTTTTTCCAATCTTTGCAAGCGATTCGTATCGTTCTTCGATGATTTGTCAACAATATCACCAGGACCGGAACTGCGACAAAAACACGGATCGTCCGGACGATGAGTTCCAGGCATGTCAAAACAATTATTTATTATTATTATGCTGTTTAGCCAATATAAGTATACTATACTAGAATTCAGTGTCAAAGTCGGGTCCGAAAATGAGTATCACCATTTTTTTATGAATAAAGACAAAAGATGAGAGACAGAGAGAGAGAGAGAGAGCAGGGGGAAAGTTTACCTCTTGTATGAGCTAATTTCATCTTCTTTCTCTTCTGTATCTATTTTTAAATTAAATTATGTATGAAACATTTGTTTGATTTATTTGAAAAACAAATTCACGGAACAAAAATTAACGAGCGCATCCGATGCTGATGTATATACGCGCATACATGTACAAATGAGAGTAAATAATATGAATAGAGGGAGAGAGAGAGATATACACGTATATGTATACACTCCATTTGCCATTAAATATTCGAGTTATCCATCAACACATTTGTACAGTGTCGCTGTAAATTATTCGAATTCATATTTCAACAAAACTCGAATGGCATATTATTTCACACATTTATTCACACTGCGTATATACATATAAATAGATACATTGTACGTCTGCATTTGAAGACAGTCGCGTGTGCAACACGTTTATACATGTGTATAATATGCATGCACTCATTAGAGTAAAAAAATCCACAAAAGTTAACAGAGTTTTTATTCATCCCCGTCACATCATTTTTTCCCCCGTTTTTCAATGGAAGATGTCCTTTTTTATAATTTTATTTTCATTTAATAAAATAAATAATTTTAAAAAACTGGTCCTGATGACGCATCGCAGAACGATTCGTCTCATTACTCTCCTTCTTCTTTTTTTCCGTAAAAGGTATGTATATTTACCTACATATACATAGTTGGATACGCATATATATCTCTCGGAATGCATGCGTGCACAGAGATTTTTATTCCTTCGACTCGCCTGTCAGTTACGTACGTGTTAAAATCCGTGCTCTCGTGAGAAAAAAGCATCCCGTGTATTAATAATAATAATAATCAGGAGGAGGAGGAGGATAATAAGAGAGAGTATATAAAAGTAGAGAGTGGAGAGTCGTCTGGCGCGTTTGCATTTCGTATTATTTGCCACAAAAGCCAGTCTCGGAGCAAAGTGAATAAAGGAACAAGAGAGAGAGAGAGAGAGAGAGAGCGAAGTAAGTTGTGGAGTAGGAGGAGGGAATCTTTGGAGGGCTCGGAGGAAAAAAGTGGGTGTGCACGAAATCGCAGAGGGTCTGTATACGCGCAATGGTCGCTTACCACGCATCAATAATAATAAATAATAAAAAAGGACGGGAGGGAGGAGAAGGAAGAGAAAGAATAGAGAGCAGAGGGATGGAAAATAAGAGAGCGCGACTACGAGATTCGATGAGGCAGCGCAGCTCAGAGAGAGCTCAGGCCTCATCGTTGGCGGCGAACCCGCCGCCATAAGTATACGCGCGTTGATGAAAAAGTTCGCTCACGAGGGAATAAAAGAAATCGCATAGAATATATTTTAAGCTCGTAGGTTCGATAGGAGAGGATGAGGTTGCGAATATACATATAGAACACTTTCGACATGGACATTTTTCTTCACTGATTAATCATATTGTACACATGCATGCATATGTATATGTATGTACCCAAGTACCCATGCATATGCATATATAGGAAGCGTACAGATTTTTTTCAGATTTTCTTCATACAGCTGAAGAAAATAAAGCATCAGAAAGAGAAAAGTATCGTCCGAGAGGCTCTCCGCGTATATGCATTATAAAAACGGACTAAAAGATATGTATAGCGATTGAATTATTTTTCAACCATCATCAGCATCTCTCATACTGATCCGTTGTTGATTCTACTTAACTTTCGTTACAGCGGCATATATTGTACGCAGTATCATATCCTCAAAACCGATCTATCGAAAATCTTCAGGACATGGACGATGAGTAAGTATATGATGTACATGTACATCAGGGGGAACAAATAAGATATACATATAGATACACGTGCATGGGGGTTTATGGATGATTTACGTATACGTCCTGATGGTATTTTGAGCGCGCATTCGAGTCTGCGAATCTGCGACCGAGTCTATCTGATAAATACACACAAGTAGTAGAATATAGAGATCGAGTTGTTTTTATTAATCATGCTGAAAGCGTTTTTTCTATCGTCCTCACTCAAAACGAGAACCATGCCCACACATCTAACTCTTTTACTTTTCATTTGTTACATAGTATTTCAAAGAACAGTTGGAGTTGATGATGAACTGATTTTTTTTGTTTTTTCAATCAAAGTTTTATACTTTTCAAAAGCATGTGGGCAATATATTGTAAATTAAGAATGAGTAAAGAGTATAGAGTGTAGAGTAAAAAATCTGAAAAGAAAAAAATGATTGACTTTATAATCCGAATGCACCTTTTCAAAGTAGAAAGTCGATATAGGATATTGTGTATGAGAGAAGCTTTATTTCAGTCTCGGTCGTATGTACCCGTAGAAAAAAGTTGCACTTAGATTTTTCGAAAATTAGTAAAAAATAAGCTTCATGAAATCTTGACTCCCGCAACGTTTTTTTCCATATGAGCGTGTTCGTAGACATATGAGCCTTGTTTTACGGTTTGGAGCGATTCCACGCTGAGGAAGGGTTGTCTCGTACCGGTACTCGAAAAACTCGAGTGCTTGCCAGTGAGACACGAAGGGTGAAATCGCCGTGCACCCGCGTGTCACTCCTGCATCACCCATATTCCAATGAATTTTTCCCTCCGAAAACCAGAAATAAAACATTGCGTTCCGTAATTTTCAAGTACTTTTAGATACACACACAGCATAGAACGACGTTCAATTTATGTTTATTTTCTCGAAATTGAGAACCGCCGTATTAAAATCTCTTGCAAGAATTACTTATCCCAGAGTGTGAACATTTTATTATTCGACATTATATACCTTGAAGAAATTCATTTTTCGACGCAACCTTATTGTCGATGTTTATAAAAACCATAGAAATTTCGGCACTAGCTCTTTTCACTTTTATCATCACTGATGATGTATATATGTACATATATATTAGAGTGTCCGTTATTTACCAAGTTGGCTTTTTTCGCTTGGGTACTGTCTAAATAATTACTTTAATTATAACCTAAAAATATATTTTTTTTAAAAAGAGCAGCCCCTCTGATGTCGTTTAACCCTGCCTTAATGACGATACTTTTCCCATTTAAATATCATGGAGATTTTTCACTTTTCAAAAATTATTTTTTTCCTTGCTTCTCTTAATCAATAACTTACCAAATATTGGTGTTTCTGCTTCTATTGTGATCCCTTTAGGTGCATGGAAAAATGTTCATATAAGTAGGCGTCATAAATCTGTATCAATAGTTTCGAGAAGCTCAAAACAAAATATTTGGAGTATACATATACGCAATAATAATATAGTTTGGTATTTTTTTTCTCGAAAACTAAAGACTTTTGGAAAAAGTTGTAAGAGACAAAAAATGCTTAGAATCTCTCAGGGAATGTACTGGAATTTTATCAGAAATTTTTGGGAATTTTTAGCGGTTTTTTGCATTTCACTCGAAAATTTGGAGGTGTATTGTCAAAATACATAGAGATAGGTGGGTCCGGTCAAAAGTACTGGCCACTTTTTTTTTATGTGACGGTGTTATCTACCGAATTAAACAGCGATACAGAGAGATTTGTTTAAAAAATTCATTTTGAGCACCGGCGTTTAATGCACGAATTCAAAAAATGCAATTTCTTCGAAAATGTGTATCTCAAGTTATTTACTGATGTTCGAGCGTAAAAGTGATAATATTAAAAAGTTACAAATTATTTGAAAAACGTCCGAGACATGTTTTTATACCGTTTACACATGATGCATTTTGTTATACGTACGTATAAGTGGAATAGAAAAAATGTAATAAATTTGTAAAAAGGTATACTTATACAGTTTTATTGCAACAGTTTGTAGCGAGAATGCTGACTTTTTGTCAGAAATAATGTTCGAGGCAAAAGTATTGCGTATCCTCCAATGTTCGCTGTGATAAAAAAAAGAAAAAGAAAGCAGAAAAGTGTTTTCAATCTGAATAAAAGAAAAAGGATGAGATGATGAGTTTCGGAGGAAAAAAGCAGCCAGAGTGCTGAAAGAGATTCTTGTAAATGAGCTCCTGGACGAATTAACCGTTTTGTACAGAGGGAAAAGGATAACGTATCTCTATTTGTTTTGTGCATTATGGAAGGAGGGGAGGTCGGAAAGATGGAGCAAATCTGCATGTCTCTGTGTCTGATCGTTTTTATTCTATGATAAATCGTATATATTGTCGGAAAGGAGCAGGCAATTATAAAAATGAGAAAGACATTTTCCCGGCTCTGGTTAGTTTTTTGATTTAATATTTCTCATCTTTCGTGGACAAGTTCGTCGCGGAGAGCGGAACCGCGAGAGTGTCTGATGCCCTGATGTCTCCGCAAAATGTGCCCAATGTATATTAGAGTATGTACCCATTATACACTCCGCTCTACTCTCATCCAGCGTAAAACCTCTCGTCCCTCTGTTGTTTTTCGACTTTCCATTCTTCGCCCGCTCTCTCTCTCTCTCTCTGTCTCTCCGTGCCTCATCGTCTTTAAATGTTTACACACACCCAGAGCGAATTTAATCCTTACAATTTAAAGAAAACCTGATGCTCTCCAAGATTATCCTCCTGAAAAAGATCCGAAAAAAAGCGTTGCCACATACTGCGAATAGGCATTCATCCAGATTCTCATCAATTCATCTCCTCGCTTTTTCCTCTTTTTTTTAACCCGGCTCTATATAAGTGACAAAAAGTATTGAAAAGCATCATAAAAAGAAGAAAATCCAAATCGTCATCAGTGATAGATATAATTTTTGTTTTCTTTCAGCTCATCCATAAAATTTGAACAAAAGTTTTATATATACTAATTGAATTATTACGTAAAAAGCAGGCTTTCCAATAGGCGAGCGTCGAGAAAGCGAAAAGAAAACTAACGAAGCGCCAATGGAAAATTGCCATTGTAGGTCTTTTTTTGTTTGGTTATTACCCTGACATATAAGATATGCAGGTTAGAGGATCGAGAAATTGTTTAATCCGCATTCCTTCTTATTTCTGTATCGGTTTTGGAAATGAGACAACTCATCTTCTCGACACCTGTGAAAACTTGCGTATCCGACGAAGAATTTTTTCTCTGGATGCTGAAGAGGAACACTAACTTTAGTCAAACGAGAATCAACCCGAAGAATTTATTCGCATTATTGGATGAAGACCGTACTTACTTGGAAACAATTGTCAGACAAGGGTCCTATTGACATTGACGATTTCATTGCGGGATCGGAACTATCCCGCAATGAGCTTTCAACGAGATGGACCGACTAGGAAAAGGATCTTTCACTCTGGATAAATTCACGTCACTGATCAATTCGTCAGCAAGCTCATCTTTCGATTTTTTTTTTTTTTTTTTTTTATCGTCAGCGTTATTATACAAAATAAAATAATTTTTTATAAAATCTATATATGCTCGAAATACATATACGAATATATGTATATAATTCATTTTAATAACAACTAGCATCGAAGTATCAATTAAGAATTTCAATACTATCACGGACTCGAGCAAGCCTCAAAAGATTCTTCTGTATATGCTCTTTTTTTTGGTATACATATATTTATATATAATTTTCCATTGCTCGAGATGACACGTTATCACTATCCACGGAGTATCTCTTGTTTCGCGATTTCCTTATTTTTGTATAAATTCATGCCGTTTCTGTATTGTACGGATGACGAACACGTCGAACGAAAGATCGTAAGAAGAATGAAAGAAATGTTTTACATCCTGGCTCTTTGTGCCAAAGTTTACCAAAGAAAGGAACGGCTATTCTTTGTCAGAAAATTCCTGACTCGCTAGGTTATAAAAATGGGATTCGGTTTTCTGTATAAGATAATTTGGTTCGTCGTATTCCAACACCTCACCGTCTCCCATAACGAGGACCCTGTCGCAGTGCATTATTGTGCTTATGCGATGGGCAATCGTTATTACAGTAGCGCTTCTGAAGGAAGATTTAATCGTAGTCTGAATTGCTTTATCGGTCTCGGGATCGACGTTCGCTGTTGCCTCGTCGATGCAAAGTATCTGTAACGTAAAAGTTTTTACTTTTACTCCGTCAATATGGTTACGATATAACTTTTTGCAGTGCTTCGATCGATGCTTTCGAATTGCATAGTAGGCAATGTATTATGCTCATAAATTAATGAAATTGGTCTCCATCTTACCCTGGCATTGTGTAAAATAGCTCTAACCAGACAGAACAATTGTTTCTGGCCGGCACTAAGATTATTTCCATTTTCATCGAGAACTGCTCCCAAGCCTCCTAAACGGTAAACTAAGGAATGGAGCTTGCACTTTTCTAGAGCTTTGTAGATCTGCATGTCTGGATACTCGTTGAACGGATCGACGTTTTCTCGAACAGTCCCAGAAAAGAGGAAAGGGTTTTGTGGTATTATCGAAAGCCGTGATCTGAAATTGAGTAGTCTAAATGAGAGTCTCTGTGCATTTTTTATCCTCAAAACTCAACTAACGTTTAAAATTCAGGGTGCTCATCAGCTCTACTCATAAATATCTCTACTCGAAATATCTCTATTTTTCATGATAGTATATCAACTCTACTGATGAACATCTCTGCTCTTAAACAATTATACTCTTCAACATATTGACGCTCAAAAATTCTCTTCCGCAAACATCTCTCCCGTAAACATCTCTCCCCGCAAGCGTCACTCCCCGCAAAAATCTCTATTCTGAAATGCTTACCAATTTTTTCATATTCACTTTAGGAAAATGGGCACATAATTGGAAGTGAGTTTAGAAAAATCATTTTCCTTGGAAAATATTTTTGAAAATTTTTAAATTTTGTACGCTAGTTAACCCTAATCACTTACACGTGCCAAATTGACCCCAATGTAAACTCTAAAAATTTGAATTTGAATAAAATCGAGCTTAGCTTCTAGAATTTTTCATAGGCCCGGAAATGAAATTTACACCTTAAAACTACAAGCTTTCCATTTTCTATATGTATACTAGACTGATTCAAAAATAACTTTTTTTTTATTTTCTGCCATACCCGCAGTTTGTTACCTCCAGGAAGATGAAAAAAGATGTGTGTCCAAATTGCAGCCG
>JAPYYX010002983.1:0-12891 GCA_030522605.1 Cremastinae sp. B BG-2022a
ATTCGCTAATTCAACTACGTATTTCTAAGAATCTGATAATCCGAAATATAATTTCTGGGCACAAACACGTCCGTTCTCTCTGACGGTTCGCACGAGTCTGCCATGTATGTTGTCGAAATATTTTTTGATAAAAATGCGATTTAATACGAAAAAACGTGAAAATCAAGTACATCAGTATTATTCTCCTAATAATTTATTGACCGTAATTTCCAGTGGAATATTTCAAAGTGTAATAACTCAATATTTTACCTGCGATTCAAAAAATAAAAAAAAAATACTTTTTCGAAAATTTTCTACATGAATTGTCATTTGGCTAATGAATACTTGATCAACCACCTTAAGGGAGTAAAAATTAAAGAAGATTAATTTAAAGATTTGAGCATAATACAATATATAATATAGCACAATAACAATAACAATAATTGAATAAAATAAAAAAGGGAAGATTTGAAAAAAAAATTTTTAAATGAAAACAAAAGAACAAATAATTAAAAATCATGTTTTAATTTTTTCAGTTATAAAAAAACATATCGAAAGTCTGAAATTAGTGAGTGTGAGTATCCGAAAGAAGTAATAAATTCCTCGGGAGTGAAAAATCTGAAGGTGAAGGCTGCGAGTCGGTCTGGACAGGGTAGGGGTGAAGGGGGTGGAAAAGCAGATGCAAAAGAATAACGCCCGTGCGTCTCGACGGTGATGAATAAATCACGAGGGTGCCGTTGGTGTCTCCAGTGATGACGAAGAAGAAGAAGAAGAAGACGAAGAAGGACGAGAAAAAGAATAAGGGAGAGAGAAAGAAAGAAAATAAGGGTGAGCCGAGTTTGAGCGAGAAGAGAGAACGAAGGGAGAGGGAGAGGGGGCAGAGGGGTGCAAGAGGGGGTGGTTGTAGCATTTTATGGGATACCTCGAAGACAAACAACGAGACACAACGGCTGACGGCGTCGCTTAATTGCCCAACCCCACCCTGTTCTGACAGACCATCCTCAGAGACCTTTTTTTTTTCTTTTGCCATATCTATATGGATATAACTATCATCCCTTAGCCCTGACCATCCCCTGCACCGCGCATTCTTCCTCTCTTTCTCTTCTCTTCCTTTTTCCTCGACTCTTGCAAATTCCAGCCCTCGAATTTCTTCCTCCTACTCGTCTTTTTTTTCGAGCATCCCACTCTCACTTTTTCATCCCTCATTCGAGCCAACACGAATATTTCAAGACGCCGGAGAATCCGCGAGAGCTCACGGACCGAGCGTTTATCACATCAGCATAAATAATAGAGAGAAAACGAAGGAAAATGAGATACCGAAGTTTCGTTTACCAAGTTATTGCGAGAGGGGTCCTGCTCCCAATGAAATGTTTTTCTTTTTATTCCGGGAGTTTTAACGCGAGAGGGGATTTCGGACCGACTCCACAAAGGGATTTCGGCTAAACTTTCGAGACGCTTTTCTCTCTTTTAATCCACATTCGACAAAATATTCTCTTTTTGAAAATTTAATGGATTATTTTTTAAATTTTTCCAATTAATAAACGACGTTTTTGCGAATTTAACATAATTTATATGACAGTCGGGCTGAATGACCGAAGGTCGATGGCCCACTCATACATGTAAATGAAAATGAAAAACTGCCAAATATGCGCAGAGCTGTAAATATTGTAAATATTGTAAAGGCATTTACTACTACTTATATGAGAGAATTAGATACATTTTTCACAAAATATATTCAATTAACAAATATAGCAATTTTATAAATAAAAAACTTTAGAAAATTGTTTTTTATTTACAACATAAATAAATAATTATTTTCCTAATTTTCAATTGTTAAAACAATTAGTGTTCAAAAAAATTTAAACACTTTACAAGAGACGAGTATTTTAAATCATTGGTAGCATCAAGACGCTTTCAATCAACATTGGAAAAAATCATTATTCTCTTTTAGAAAATGTAATCTATTATGTTTTTAATTTTTCCAATAAATAAACGACATCGTTTTTAAAAAATTTAAATAGTTTATGAGAGAATTGAATAATTTTTTGACACGATATAATTAATTAACAAATACATACGTTATTGTTTAAACTTTTTCTAAATGGTTCTTCACTCGCAAGAAAAATAAATATCTATTGTTCCCATTTTCAATTCATCAAAAATTGACGTTAAAAAATTTTATGAATGTAGTCGCATAATTTTTAGCATCAAGAAAAATAATGTTCAATAATTTTTCTCAAGATGTAAAAAATAACAGAAGAATAATATTTTTATCGTGAGAAAAACAAACACGAGTATATTTCCAATTTGAAGTGACAAAGAGACGAGTCGGAGTTGCAATTAGTATTGCGAGCATGCGTGGAGGATAGGAAAGGAGTCTGGACGTTGGGACTGTCTAAACATTCGTGGCTACGAGGACTGACCGCTGAATAAATATTGGATAAATTCGAGCGAATTTCACGTGTACACAAGTCCGAGTGATCCTTAAAGCCTCCTTGTCCTTTATCCTTGGGTTGTTTTCGTGGGAGAGTCGTGGAAAGTGGCGAGAATCCTGGAAAGTCTTATCGTCATCTTTTCGTCTTTTTCGCATCTTTTTTTTCTCTTCCCTTGATCGTAAACGTCCTCGATGTGTTTCACGCATTAAACGATAGTCCTCGATCATGGTGATCGCCGGGACGGACTAATACGGGATTTGGCATTGCCCAGATAAATCGCTGAATCCTTCAGGATTTTCACGAAACAGCAAACACTCCCTCGCGCACTTCTACTCTCAGATATCAATCAAAGTCCTCGTCCCGGAGCTCTTTTACAACTTTCCTCTTATTTCCTATCACTCCTTCTCTCGTCTACCGGTCAGCGCGATCTTATCTCCCTGAATTTATGGACGCTACTTTATTTTGAGCTTTGTTGCTTCTCGATGAAGAAAAAAAAGAAAAAAATAACCCCAGACAGGGATAACCAAGCTTTTAGCTGTTTTTTTGTAACTGTTTTTTTTCAGAATTAAACAAACAAAGTTACATTAGCTTATTTCACTGAAAATAAGTTTTGATTCACTAAAATTTATCAATTTAGTTGACTGAATTAGTAAATTTTAGATGACTAAATTAGTAAATTTTAGTTAACTAAATTAATAGTAATAATAGTTGACTAAATTAGTAAATTTTAGTTGACTAAAATTTGCTAATTTTGTCAACTTTTTAGTCATATAAAATTTACTAATTTAGTCAACTAAGTTGATAAATTTTAGTTAACTAAATAAATAAATTTCAGTTAACTAAATAAATAAATTTCAGTTAACTAAAATTTACTAATTCAGTCAACTAAAATTTACTAAAAAATCCAATTAGTAAATTTTCTTTTACGCTTAGATTTTTTGAGACTCCAAAATAATGAATTTTGATTTACTTATTCAATTTTAAACTTGGTATTTTTACTGACAATAAGTTAATTTAATTCTCAATTTAATTTGAGCGAACAGGAAAATAAATATTCACCAACTGACGTCGAGTCGAATCCGGTTATGATTAAATTTTTTTTCTC
Source organism: Cremastinae sp. B BG-2022a (assembly GCA_030522605.1). Classification (NCBI taxonomy): domain Eukaryota; kingdom Metazoa; phylum Arthropoda; class Insecta; order Hymenoptera; family Ichneumonidae; species Cremastinae sp. B BG-2022a. The sequence continues at coordinate 3,520 of JAPYYX010002983.1, forward strand.
ACAATTAAAATTACTGATCGAAGGGAGATTGAGAACGAGGGAGTGAGGCATTGTTGATAAGGTTGATGGGACTTGATATTTTTAATTTTCATGAGGACACTCTCAAGATTCTTTCCTTCGTCAACACAGGAGGAACGCAAACTTTTTTCTCGTTCATCAGAGATCGAACTTACGATAAAGAAAAAGACAGAAAAAATAGTGAAATTAATGAGACGAAGGTGTCGACGTTTACTCACGTTTTTTAAGGATGAAAAGTATCCGAAGCGTTCGTGGTTCGAGCCATGATCGGATGCCGATTCCTTTAACGAGTAAGCGAGAGTGATAATTACCGATAAAAATTTAATTTTGAAAACCAATAAATCGAGGTAATCATTGATTCGGCAAAAAGGAAAATAAGTGTCACGCTGTCGGAAATTCTGAACAAAAAATGTAAAAATGGCTAATAGGAAATCGAAGGAGTATTTCTCAGCTCTTTAAATAATTCGTGTCCCGATTGAATATAATTTTTCGATTTCTAAGAATTTTTTTGGAGGACATATCTTGATAGAAGACACATTGGAATGTGATATAAAAATGAGAAAAATAAAGAGAAGGGTAATTTAACATCATTGTTTTTGTGGTGTGACAGAACTTTGTAAAATAATATGTACAGACACTGTATAAAAATAATTGAAAAATCCTGATAGATAAATTGAAATTTCACGTAAATGTAAAATAATAAATAATTTAATTGAACGGAAATCAAGAGAATAAGACTGAAAAATTATTAATTATAAAATAAACAATAGGACACAGCAGAAGAAAATTAGAAGAAAGACAAAAAATAATTGTAAATCCGTAATTAACTTTTTTGGTGCAAAAGAAAAATCTTTATTTACTAGACAACTTAAAATTTTATTTAATAATTTAATAAGAAAAAAATGAATAATTGCATAAATACGGAAAAAATATTAATTATAAAACAAAAAATGAGAAAATAAAAACACAAACCTGGTGATGTTGTTGCTGCTGTTGGAGATAAAGCGAGTGCTGATGCATGAGCGAGTGCAGCTGAGTCGGGCTGAGGAGCTGTTGCTGAAGGAGCTGCTGCATTTGATGGAGGCCGCTGGCTGGGCTGAGCATCATTTGTGAGGTCGTCTGGGACGGGGGACCCCCGGGTGGTCCTCCCGTCAACTGTCCGGGATTAGGAGGCGAGCCCCGTTGCGGGGCTTGAGGACTGTGACGCGGACTCGTCTGTAGGCCGGGAAGCCCTCCGACGCCCGAACTGGGTTGTTGCGACTGTTGCGTTATTAGCGGCTGGCTCTTTTGCTGGGTCATCGGTGCGGATGTCACTGCGTGCCCGACCGGACTGATCTTCCCATTGCTCCTATACTCGATCGTTAGATCTTGCTGATTTTTTTGTTCCTGCAATTGCTCCGTGCTTCCTAATCTTTCTCTGCTGTTCCTCTCGCCGCGACTCTCCCAACCTTGATCTCTCGCCTGTTGCTGCTTCAGCGCTGCGAACAGTGTGCTCGCCTGAAATCACAAAAATCAACAATTTTATTACAATTCATCAATAAATCACTCGAAACTTTCATTATGAGATGACAGTGTTTCAAACTATGTATTAATCGTGAATAAATTAATCAAAATATTTAAAAAATATTCTTTACGAAATATTAATATTTTAGTATTTTAGGATAAACTGGAGGTACAGTTCCTGACAAAGAGTGACTTTTCCATACTGAATTGTTAAAATGTAGTCTATTATATTTTTCTGGTGGAAAGTTGAAATTTCTTATTGTCATATTTAAAATTATACTCAAATGTTTCATCAACAATTTTCATCTTATTTATTGTTTCAGAAATTAAAAAACAAAAATTTTAGATAAAACTGTTTAAACGTGGTTATTAACATTTTTTATGTGTACTGACAGTAGAAAAATATTATCAACAAAACCTCATCGTTTTAATAAACTTAACCGTTAGAGAGGAAAATTCGTTTTGTTGTCATAAATACATTATTTTTTTAAAAACTGTTTAGTACAAGTTAATGAAATATAGCATAAAGATTTTTTAATATTTCAACATCTTTAAAAAAATGTAGAAGGAACTACTACAGTTTTTGCAATATTTATAGTTTCTTTCCAATTTCGTTGTCGATGGATATGCATATATAAGAATACATTTAATATTCAATGGATTATAACTTTCAAACGATTTAGTTTTTTTTAGAATTTAGAATTTTTTCAAAATTCAGAATAAAATTTAGAATTAAGTTGAAATTAGCACAGAAGCATTAGAGTTGTATTATCACTGACTGGTCAAGTTTCAAGATTCTCACATCCTTATGAATTGTGTTAAAATTCATCGAAACCAAATTTCTATGTGGATGATAAACATTTTCATATTTTCAATTCACATACGACAGAAGTACTGATGAAAAATATTCATTCCTGGCCAGTATCGGAATAAAAGAAAGAATTTTATAGTCAGGGAATAACGACGATTATTTCCGATCGTAAATATATTTTTGCAAGGGGAGGAACGTTGCATGCGGGAGTGCTCGATCGGAGGGTGGCAGGGGAGAATGGTAATGGAAATTGGCTGAATACACATACGGAAGAGGTTTAAAAGCGAAAGCAAGCCAAAACCACAGGCGAGTGAGGGGAAAGGCTTGATTCGTGGAGCCCTTGGATAAGAGCGGATGAGAGAGAAAGACACATAGACTAAGTGAGAGAGAGAGAGAGAGCGAGTTAGAGAGAGCCATAGGGATGAAGAAGCGAGACCCTGAAAACGCTTTCCTATAGAAATCGCAACGTCGGGTAATAATAGGTCCGTTAATGAATTCGCTTTCGCCAGTTATACAACCGCGGGGGCCTTAAACTCTCGGTCCTGTATTTCGAACAATATTGATCTTGTCTAATGGCGTTCGAGTTCCGTTCCCATCTCTCTCCTTCTTTCTTTCTTTCATTGTCCATCTCTCTTTCTTTTTCTCCTCATAACTTCAACCATATCCTCTCAAATGTTTTCAAATTTTACTCCTTCCCTTCCTCAGGGATTTTGCATTCGTGTACATGCGTTTAACAAGGAATGAAAATTTGCTTGTTTTTGTATTTTTTTCTTTTACGGTGGTATTTTTTTGGAGATTTTTGAAATTTTAGAAAAAACAAGAGAATCGCATTATTCTTTAATGGAAAAACAACAACGTGGTTCTTTTTTTCTGTGAAAATTGTTTATTGTCAGAGAAAACAGCATAGCATTAATTTCGTACGATGTAAGACACTCAAACATCGCCTTGAGGTGGTGTTTGAGTCCTGTGAGTGCGAGAGAGACAAATGCAAAACGGATTCACTTTTTTCCTCAAGAATCTGGATATTTTGGAAAAAGAGATAGCTACACGTTATTCTTTGTTGAAAGGAGAACAACGTTCAACTATTTTTTTTGACGAAAATTCATTTTTAACAGAGAAAAACGTGCAGCAAGTGTTGTACCGGCCCAATCACTTAAACATCACGTTCACGTTCACTTGCATTCGTGAGACTACTATAACGTTTATTCTTCTGTCCGTTTCCTGTTTACACCCTCTCAGAATTTGATTTATCGGTTTTTACATTGTTTTTTAAGACGAGTGATTTTTGGAAGCGAGAAACTCGAGATGATATTATCGAATCGAGAGAAAAGTGTAAGAAGAGAAAATTTAACAAAATTAACGTTAGAAACGTTAAATATTGGTTCACAGATATGTTTTCATTTTTTCTCCGAGATGCTGAATATTTTTGAAAAAACAAGAGCTACACGTTATTCTTTCTTGAAAAAAGAACAAACTCTAACTTTGTTTTTCTTTGAAAATTTAATTTTTTCAGAGAAAAATGTGCAGCGCGATTTTCACCGAATAACGACTTCAATATGACGTTAAATGAAAAGTGTCTTGGGGTGTTTATTTATGATTAAATATTTACCTCGAGAGGATTTTTGTATATCTTCAGATGATGTTGAAGTCACACGAGAACGAGAAAGATACAAAAAAAATTCACGGTTTTCTCAGAGATGTTGAATATTTTGGAAAAAAAGAGAATTACACGTTATTCTTTGTTGAAAGAAGAACGACGTCTAACTCTTTTTTTCTTCGAAAATTCGATTTTTTTTAGAGATAAGCGGGCAGCATGATTTTAACTGAACAAAAACGACTTCAACATCACAATAAACGTTCAATGAAAAAAGTTTTAATGTTCATTTATAATTCAAAATTTACCGCGAGAGTATTCTGTCGATGAAAATTTGAAGAATTAACCTTAGGAGGTCACACTTCTCATATGAAACGAAATGGTCACACTGGGGTCATAACAGACCCCATGACTTTGCATCGACGGTATTTAGTCAACTTTTCGATTACAGGCATTTTTCAAATTGTGTGGAAAAATGTATACTCAAAAAAGTTCTATCTACGTATTTTCCAGGAATTATTATTTTTTTACGAACAATTACGAACAATATTTATGCCCTCTCACACAAATTGAGAAAATTCCAGCCACCTGAAAACGACGTGGGGTGTCTGAACGACTCCATCAGTGTAACCTTCGAACTACTCTGACAAATTATTTTTATTCTTTTTTTCCAATTCTGTAAGTTTGGAAGATTGGAAAATGTTGAAACTAAAAAAAATCATTACGAATCGACGTTATATCGAAAAAATTCTATTTTCTGCCGTTCAATAAGTTTTAATACAAGAACATTGATATTTATATTGGTTATTTTACGTGAAATGAAAAAGAAAGCTTCGGGAATGAAAATACTTTCATGAAAACGCTTTCCTTTTATCTTTTCTTCCTTTACGTCAACTTCGTCCTTTTCTCTTTCTCGGCCGTGCTGACTCTTTCGCTGAATCCGACGAGCGAAGAGTCCCTATGCTAATCTTATTTGTGTACGATTACGTATGTTTATAACATGCAAAGAAATTCGTGGGCGTGCGTTATCAGTGTTTAGTCAGGAGGTGTACCAAAACCCGAGTTACGTTTTCTGTCCCTTGTCCTCGTCCTTTTTTCTTCCCCCTACCATTTTCGTTTTTCACGTCTTTCATTCTCATCTTGCTGAATTCGACATCAAGAAAAGTACGAAAACTTGCCAAAATTCAAAAACTTTTTTATATAAAATTTTGCTGTTTATGTAATTTTTCTTCTCGTAAACATCTGAACCGATTTTTATGAAATTTCGTTTGTGTATTAATAGTCCATATCTATAATAAATATCTATAATTTGATGCGGTAGGTGGCACTGTTGTCGAGATGAAAAAAAATATCTATATTTTCAGAAAAAAAATTGTTTTTCAATATTCAATATTTTTTAGTAATTATTATATAAAAAGACATAATTCTAAATCAACAGCATTTTTTGATTAATTTTTTCAGTGAAAGAACAAAACGTCTGCTGGGTCAGTTAGTAAAAAATTAATTTATCAAATTTTTTTTTGCACTGAAATTTCTTCCTCGATCCGGAGGGTTCGTTATCAAAGAATCGAAAAAAAGAGAAAATAAAGTTTGTCTCGCGAAAAAAAGGGATAACCGAGCTCGTCCGCATCTCGAATCTTTTAATTTGCTAATTAATATAAGACTCCTGAGAATTATCCCTTTTTCCTCGGCGTCTATAACTCCGGGACGAGTGGAGAGCGAATATCAGTGCGAAGGATTCTTCGGGACCGACAAAACGGAACTGACGAAAAAATCGCAAGTTCCCGAAGGAACGTTCTCCTGGTTCCAGGCCAGGGATAACGTCTCTCGTGTGTACACTCCTCGAACACTGGGAATTAAGTGAATGGAGAGAAATTTAAGAGGCCGCGGAGGAAAGAAAAATCGAGAAGATTACTTATTTTTGAGGACAGACGTTTCTGTGTTTGAAGTAAAAAAAAGCGAAGAAAAAAAGATGGAGAAAATGAAAGAGATGAAGAGAGGGATAGGAGAAAAAAAGAAGAAACGAAATAGAAACGATGCTCGAGGGCCATTGACCGAAGATTTCGTCGGAGAGCACCAAAGGGGTCGAAGAGGACGATGAAGAGAAAGTCTCCAAGACTTTCTTAAGAAAAGGTTAAATATGTAAAGGGTCGCGCCCTCGCTTGTTGTTGGCTGTTCAGATTTCTTCTCGAGTTATCTTCCCTTTTTTAATATGTGTACAACCGCTTTTCGCTGCTTATATCGAAAAATCTCGAAACCGAGAACTCAGGATTCTCTCTCTCTCTCTCTCTCTCTGTGCCAAGATATCCTGGTGAGAATAAACGAGAAATATCACGAATGAAGATTCTCATATCTCTTGTATATTGGAAACTCCGAACCCGAATTTTCCCATCTCGAAGGATCTTCGACCTCTGTCGAACTTTCTTGCTCGAGTTCTTTCGAATCTCCCGATTTCCCGGCCTGTTTACTGTTTGGATTTGTACGCTCCCCCTTGACAGGGAGGGAAAAATCAGCCTCTGTATATGAGAAACTCTTTTTTATTCACTGAGAAAAATAAATTTATTGAAAATATTGGATATTTGTGTCAAAAAGATTTTTTAATTTTGGAAAAATTAATGAAAAATAAATAATCAATAGATATATTGATCATTTCCATGTTAATATTTAATGTAAACTGATGATATAGGCAAAATTTCATAATAAACTATAAAATCGTAGCATTATAAATTTGTGGTTAAAAAATATATTTTTGAAATTTCCTTAAAAAAGAAAATGTTCATAATACTTATTGCATACATTTTATTTCAATTAATAAATGGATAATATTTTTTTAAATTTATGTTTAAAAAACATTTTCCAATTTAAAAAAAGTACATCAAAAACATTAATAACGGCTCGACGTCGATTTTATTAAAAGAAACGTTTTATGGATGTTCTGAAGATAACTCGAAACAGTGGTAAAAATCTGAAAATTTGACCAGTCACTGATAATAGAACTCTAACGCTTCTGTGCATATTTCACCTCAATTGCTTAAACTTTGTAATAAATTGAATATTATACACATTATTATGAGTACAAGTATCGAAAAAACCGTAGTTGTTACTTCTAAATCCTTTGCGAAGATGTGTAAATGTTGAAGAATCTTTCTGCCAAATTCCATTAACTTGTACTAAACAGTTTTTAAGAAATTATTCACGAATGACAACAAAACGAATTTTCCTCTCTAACAGTATGTAAAAATTATATAAGACGATGAGCTTGTATTGATAATTTTTTTTTACTATCAATACACGTAAATTATGTTAATAACCGAGTATAAACAATTTTGCCTAAAATTTTTTTTTTTAATTGCTTAAGCAATAAATAATATGAAAATTGTTGATGAAACATAATAAACCTATTGAGTATAATTCTAAATATGACAATAAAAAATTTCAACTTTCCAACAAAGAAACAAAGACTAAATTTTAACAATTCAGTATCGATTCATTTTAATAATTCAGTAATAACAATTCAAAGATAAAATTACATGAATAAATAAGCTCAAGCGAAGTCTCGGACTTTTTTTAGTCTCCTTCAATAAATTTATCAACAGTCATTGAATATTTTAATCAAAAATTGATTATTAAATCGACAGAAAGTCATGTCCCATTTAGACTGCGACAAAGAAACAAAAGATTGAATATTGTCTCGGAACACAAAAATGTCACGAACTTTTTCAATGGAATCTCAAGCGATTTCTTCGATTTTCCCTCCCAATTTTTTCGCTCTTCTAAATCAATATAGAAACGGCTCCCGCGTATTTTTTTACACGAATGTAACTCATTCGCGGTGTTTTATATTCAGGGGAGTGACGCACGCCAATCAACGTGTTGCCCCTTGAAAATGTCGCACTTGGAAATTGCGTGGAGCTTTCTCTCTTCTCGTCTTCGACCATACGACTCGAAGCATCGAGAAGCGAGCAGACTCTGTTTACGTTTGTCATAATATTTTAATATTAAATCGCGTTACCATTCAGTCATGCGCTCGCATAATCAGAAACGTTCCTCGCGTGCTCACATTTCTATAAATATAGATTCACGACGGCGCGTGTCTCTCACGCTTCCGCAGATTGCTCGTGAGCAAACGCTCCGAAACCGGCAAAGCGAAGGATTTGTGCAAGGACAACGAGCGGAATGGATAAATTTCGAAGGGGACAAGACTATATCTTTTCCCCTAAACACCCCTGTATACTTGCAGTCTCTTTACAAAAATCAACTATACACTGAAAAAATCGAATGAAAATCAGAAATTAATTTACAAAATTTATTTATTTGATGATTTATACGATATTCGAACATTTTTATTTGAATTTTTTCTCAATCTCTGTACTCCACGTAATTCTCTTGTAAATATCGTGGACATTGTTTACAAAAATAATTAGATTCAAATTTTTGAAAAATTATAAAAATGAGCTTGTAAGAAAAGTGTCATGTCCTGTAGAATTGATTGATGATGCAGGGCATGATACTCTGCACGAACTGTCATTTTATTAGTGAATACTTGATCAACCACCTTAAGTTACGAAAAATTGTTTACTGAATATTTTACAACAGATAATTTTATAATGAATAATCAAAATTAGTTTAGAACGTTTGTGATTCTTTCATATGGGGCATTCCACGCCAAATCGGACGGTGCGAAAAATACATTGTAAGAGAGATATAAGTGATAAAAATCAATAAAATGAAGAAAAATAACTTTTTCTTAATTACAAAAAAGTACATTGAAAAATAAAAATTTGATATAAAATGATAATTTCTGTTTGGACCATTTCGTTAGAAGGTATGAGCTATAATCCATGAAAAGAGCGCCCACCAGTACCCACCAAAATTCGGTGGGTAGATATACACTGAAAAATATCATGTAATGGCGAAAAACAGAAAAAACATATATTACCAATCGTCGGATTTGACCTGGGATGCCCCATATAGGGGAAGGGGGGGGGGGGCAAAATGGGATACTTAAGAGAAATTTCCGATTCCAAGGATTTAAATATGCTGAATTTTTTGTTTTTTAATCACAATTGAAGGAAACAAATTCAATCTTCAACTGAAATAAAATTTTCATGAGAAAAAAAAATTTTTTTAGTTGTCAAAATGGGGTACCTCTGCAAAAGGTACGAAAAAATTTTTTTTCTCATAATTTGTTAAGTTATTATTAGCTTTGACGTCTTATTTCAAATAATTAATTGATGATTTATATTCATTTTTTTTTAAATGTGTTTCATTACCAAAGAAAATGTTCTTTTTCGATCTGCTATGTTAATTGATTTTTCGCTTTAGTTTTTGTTTAAACGTGTTTTTGAATCACCAAATATAATGTTCTTACCAAATAAAAGACTATTTGATATTAAATTTTATCAAAATTTGAAATATTGTAAATTTTCACCAAATTTTTGGGGTA
>JAPYYX010002984.1:0-12881 GCA_030522605.1 Cremastinae sp. B BG-2022a
GTTCTTAGCAAATAAAAGACAATTTGATATTAAATTTTATCAAAATTTGAAATATTGTAAATTTTCACCAAATTTTTGGGGTACCCCATTTTGCCCCCCCCCCCCACCCTAATAAATTATAAATATCCAAAAACCAGTAATGTTATTTGCAAATTTGTTCTGAAGATGTTTACGTATTAAAGAATCTTTTTGCCAAATTCCGTTTACTTGTACTAGACAGTTTTGAAGAAATCCACTTATGGCAGCAAAACCTTTCCTCTCTAACATACGTAAAACTTGACTGAAACGATGAGGTTTTGATGATAATTTTTTTCTACTATTAATACACATAAAAAAAATTACTAACCGAGTTTAAATAACATTATTTAAAATTTTTGTTGTTTAATTCTTTAAACAATAAATAAATTGTTGGTGAAACATTCGAAACCTATTGAGTATCATTCCAAATATCACAATAAAAAATGTCAACTTACTAACAGAAAAACAAAGACTATATACAACGATTCAGTATGGAAACAAAAAGCAAGTTAATAGAAACGTGGTAAAATCACTTTCGTCAGGAATCGTAACTTCAGTTCATCCTTAATTTAAAAAACACGCAAAAATTGTTTTTACAGGTTCAAAAAATTATAGATTACCTTCCGAGTGAAGACTAAATGCTCTCTGAAGTTCTTCTTCCTCTTCCTCCTCCTCTTCCTCCTCTTCGTCTTCATTTTCCGCTGCAACATGAAACAAAAAACAAATTGCAAATTTGACAGTTGGGCGATACTTCGATAAGATACGTACGTTTGATCGTATCGATATCGGAACCTTCTTCGAAACTTTCCGGTGCCCCGTGTTCCGCGGCGTCATCCCATTCCTCGTCTCCTGAAAAAAAAATGATCGACATAAAATCTGAAAAATCACAAATGTCAAAAGTCTTCATTTTCCAAGATAATAAAAATCCTGGAAGAGGAAATAAAGTAAAATATTGATCATAAAAAGTGTATTATTAAAAATGTTTAATATGAAATTCCAAAACGAAAAGGAAAATCATTTTCTCTATTGCGGAACAAAGTGAACGAGCCCGCAAATCGACTATAAAAATGTTTAAATCTTCATTCGGTAAATTTCTCGCGAGATCTTTTTTTTAATATCCTTTCTTCGAAGCGAGGATTCGAAAAGAAAATTCAATCTGCCATAAATAGGGATAACAATTTGGGGTTAAGCTGAATGAAAGCGCGATCCTTGGCGGAAGGAAGTTCCGTGGCACACATATCTGATACCTTTGACTATACAGAAAGACGACGGTTTGTAATAATCGTAAAGGTAAGGGGATTGGCTTTCATCATTGCAGACACGTAACACGTAACGTTCTTACTCGTTTCGCAAAGCTGTTTTCTACCCCATAGAATTTCACCATAATCATGCCTCCTCTATTTTCGACCGTACAACAATGTGACCGATCTTTTCGGATCCATTGCACCAAAATTGTATAAGAAAATAAAAAATAAAAATCACATTCAAGGGGGTTGATCGAACATCGATGTTATTAGATTAAAATCTGAATTTAAAATGTGTTTCAATTTATTTTAATTACAACGATGTGACCGATCTTTTCGGATCCATTGCACCAAAATGGTATAAAAAATCGAAAATAAAAACCACATTCAAGGGGGTTGATCGAACATCGATGTTATCAGATAAAAATAATCTGACTGTGAATTTAAAATATGTTATAACTAGACGATGGATACGCGCGCTTTGCGCGCGCGATCGCTTTGTGGTGTTGATTTAAGAAAAATGTTTGATTTGTCCCATTTTTCGCAATGATTTAACAAAAAAAAATTTTCATATCAAATGACGGATAATTAACAAAATGAATCTTTATACATGAAGATATGTCCACAAAGTAGATACTTGTGGATATTCGCAGTGATCTTGGTGGTTTATTATCTTCTCTTCTTTCTTCTTTTCCCTATTTTTTCACTTTTTTGGCTTTCTTTCACACGATTAATTTTTTATTTTCCTTATTTCGATGTTTTTTTTAATTTTTTGATTTTTTTCTCGCACAATAGATTTCTTATAATCGTTTCTTTCTTCTTTTCGTTGTATCTCTAACTTTTTTGTTTTGTTCTCTCACACGATTTGAATGACCAATTTTTGACATTTGTCAAAATTCGAGCCAATTTCAGATACGATAAAAAATGAAGTTGGTCAAAGGAACTCGCGCAATCGTAAGCCAAACAGATTTTCGGAAAAGCGGTGACAAAACGACCAAGTTCAAGTATCTTCCATCAACTTTATACGATTTAGATTTAGATTTAGATGAAACTGAAAATTTTGAAAAAAGTGAACTTCATTGACCAATTTTTTAAGGAATGCAATGTCAAAATACGTGAATTTTGTACGTCTTATACGCGATAATAAATATACTCGTTTAATCGAAGGTCAAGTATATTTCTCGATTAGACAGGTCTGAAATTTTTTAATTATCTCTTTAACTGAACATTAAAGATTCCATTAGAGTCTCAAAAAGTGCATGTTATCGAATTATTTTTTGATAAAAACGCGATTTAATATGAAAAAACGTGAAAATTTCTAACAACTGTCGTTGCTATGAATGAAATCGGCCGATGACGACGAAGTCAATTGACCAGCTTCATCTTAAATATTATTTTCCCAATTTTTTGACAGTAATTTTCAATGGAATATTTCAAAGTGGTACCATTATTTTTCCTGTGCTCCGAAAACTAAAAAAAAAATAACTTTATCGAAAATATTCTACACGAAACTGTCATTTGACTAGCGAATACTTGATCAACCACCTTGAAATCGCCAAAACGAAGCAAAAAAATTATTTTTTAAATTTCATACCCAATACTCAAAAAAATTGTGAAAAGACGAATGAAAAAAGGAAATTGTTCTCGATAAATAAGAAAACAAATGAATAAAAAAATGCGCAGCAAGTGGCTGGGTCAGAAGAATGAAATTACCGCTGTGGAAAGGTTTGAGAGAAGAAGAGTTCGAAGGGCGAGGACGTTGAAAATTTGAGACAGGTATGAGAGCTCGCGGACAAAGCGAAGAGCACCGGCTATATATGATTTTGAGGAAAGTGTGTTCTCGTGCGCTCTCATCAGCAGGAGCTTCGTATGTACGTATTATCGGGCGCTCTTGCACTTGCGAGCGAGTCTGGAACGTGCACAGGGATAGAAAGTCGATGCTCCCTGGAGGACAAGACTCGAGGTAGCTCTGACACGGACTCAGACTCTCCTGGGAATTTCCACCCCTGTCGCAGTTTCCCTTCAACGATCTAGTCCTTCCTACGTGTCTTCCTCTCTCTTTTCTCTCTTCCACATTCCGCCCACAAATACATTTTTATTTACCTTCCTCGAGCTTATTTTTCGACTTCGCCCCCGGATTTCGCGACGAGGAAGCGAAAATTCAAAGGAATACTATTTTCGCGCAACTAAACTAGACTTAATTGCGTTTCTGGGAAATGAAAATCGACTGACGGATAACACCTCTTGATCCTTTGTGGCGAACTCATTTTCGAGGATTATAATGAGCTCTGATAAGAGTTTCTATCCCATCGCGTCAAAAACTGGCAGTGAGAATTTTCACGAATCTTCGAGATTATCCGTAAGCTCGTGCGGAGAAAATGAGGCTTAGGTGGAGTTGATATAACGCGTAGTCAAGACTAAATCTGGATTATTTGTTTTTGAATTTAAATAAATGAAACAATTTTCAAAAAATATTTTTTAAGGATGTATTGCGATAACTCAAAAGGTGATAAAAACCTGAAAGTCAGTGACTGGTAATCATAATTATCAATTATAATAGAACTTCAATGCTTTTGTGCAAAATTCAACTCAATTCACTAAATCGTTTAAAAGTAATAATAAATTGAATATTATACGTATTGTTATGCAGATTCATCAAAAACGAAATTATAATAAATTATAAATATCGAAAAGATGATAGTAGTTACGTGTAAATTTTTTTCGAGATGTTTATCTAAATAGTAAAGAATCTCTCTGCTAAATTTCATTAATTTGTACTAAACAGTTTTTAAGAAATTATCCACTTATGACATCCAAACGAATTTTTCTCTTGAACAGTACGTAAAAATTGATTAAAACGATGGTGTTTCGTTCATAATTGTTTTCTTCCATAATACACATTTAAAAAGTTTATAATCGAGTTTAAAAAATGTTATCTAAAATTTTTGTTTTTTAATTATTTAAACAATAAGTAATTATGAAAATTGTTGATGAAACATTAGAAACTTATTGAATATCATTCGAAATATCACAATAATAAATTTCATCTTTCTAACAGAAAAACCAAAAAACTAAATTTTAACAATTCAGTATGGAAAAGTCAATTTTGTCACAGATTGTACCTCCAGTTGATCCTTAATAATAGTTCATTTTAAAATGTTCATCGATTTTATTTAAATTAAAAAAAAGCGTAGATTACGAGCGACATAAAGGGGACGAAAATGGAGAATGCGTTAAAGACAGAGAAACGACGGTGGGATATGGAGGAAAAGCACCGCGCGTTTCGCGATAGCCACTATGTTGGGTCGTTAATAATTGCCGTGGACGTAAATTAATTCGACGGCAATAATTATGCATGTATGCCCGCGACGCACAAATTACAATCACGGCCGGAAACACACGCGCCGAGAGACGGTGTGAGACGTAATACGCGGTGATTCGGTTCATTGCGTTCTATATGCTTTAGTTCCATATCTGAACGGACTTGGTATACGGCACGTACCGTGTACACGCTCACCCAGAGATTATACTCTGTGCGTTTGCATTTCCGGAGAATGCCATATTCTCCTCCTCGTATACACGAATGTGTCCACGATTCCATTATGATCTGTATCAATGGACCGCGATGAATATTACAACGACGAAAAAAAAATTAAAAATCGAATCCACTCTCTCGGGGATCATTCAAAATATATTCCAGCCTTCATCTGTTCAGTTTGATCGAGGATTCTTCACTTTACTTGAGAATTCTTCATTTTACTCAAGTTTTTGGTGAATTTTCTCAGACTTATTCGTTCCTTCATAAGTATAAATATCTGTGGATCGCGATGAATATTACCGACGACTAAAAAAATTAAAAATCGAATCCACCCTCTCGGGGATCATTCAAAATATATTCTAGACTTCGTCTGTTCATTTCGATCGAGAATTCTTCATTCTACTCAAGTTTTTGGTGAATTTTCTCAAATTTATTCGTTCCCTCATAAAAATAGATATCTGTGGATCGCGATGAATATTACGACGACTAAAAAAATTAAAAATCGAATCTACCCTCTTGGGAATCATTCAAAATATAATCTATAGACTTCGTCTGTTCATTTTGATCGAGAATTCTTCATTTTACTCACGATTTTCATGAATTTTCTCAAATTTATTCGTTCCATCATAAGAATAAATATTTGCATTTTCACTTATTATTTGTTTCGTTTTGGCAATAATGAGGTGCGGGTAGATATTTTGATGATAGGATTTCTCGTCGTTTACAATATAATGCCCGGATTATGTTGACTGGTCGACGTTTCGACAATACGGATTTGAATCCATTAAATCTGGACGTGGAAAAGCTTTGTCACTCTGGCGAAGTCGGCATCAGCAGGGACAGCGGTTCATTAGCGTTTGGTTTAATTATAACGACGAAACTCTGGGCTCTTGGTATATTCTTCGTACAAAAAACTAGATGCGTTTGCGCCTTATTATTAAATATTCCTACATATGAACAATTTTCTTCACGAGTTTTGATCTTTTGCAAAAAAAAACTATGTGTATTTTCAAGCGTCTGGCCCTACTCGATGAAAAACTTTTTCGTGAAAATTTTTTTTACGATTATTTTTTATTTGATATAAATTTTAATCGGACTTAATTTAGGTACGTATATGATAAATAAAAGTATCGATGAATGGTAGAGTTAATTTTCACATGGACGAATCAGTACGCTAATTAAAATTTTTTTCTATTTACTTTCACATTTTTGACGCGATATTTGTCTAATAATGTTTTTATTTACACTATAATTAATCGAATTCAATTTATATATAGGTATTGACGAAAAAAATGATAGAGTAAATATTTCTATGAGCGAGAGTCCATTAGCAAATTAAAAATTTTATTCTATTTGCAATTTTTTCATTTTTTGTATTGAATCTATAATTAATCGAATTTAATATTTATACGAAGGGTCCGATGAAAAAAAGATGTTGGCGAGTGATAGAAGGACGGAAATGTGTTGAACAATGTGAATATCGCGGTTGGCTTTGATGCATTAGGATCGCGTGTCGAGGATCGATGAGATATCCGGGAATAACGCGAATACGGGGGGAGCACGTGGATCCGCAAGCACCACGTAGCTTCCGGTTTACATGCCAACGGATCGACCACAAGAATTATTGGAAACTGTCGAAACGCACTGTTAATTGAATGCATGTGTGGTCTGCGATGATGGCGGTTGCTCCGGGACATCGATCCATATATCTCGTACATCCTTTTCATTCCGGGCCGTAACACCCGATCGATACTCGCTGCGGTCCGAAACGTCATTTTTCTTTTCCGGCTAACCGAATGTCCGATCCGCTATAATTAATCAACGAAACAATTGTCTCTTGCCCTCTTTTTGTTTCTTCAAAAAAATCTAATGTAATTCCGGACTAAAATCGATCAAAACAAAATAACAATTGAGTTAAGGATGTACTGGAGATAACTCGAAACGGTGGTAAAAATATGAAAACTTTACTAGTCACTGATAATAAAATTCTAATGATTCTCTTGCGAAGTTCAATTTAATTTACTGAATCAACGAAACAATTGCCTCTTGGCTCTTTTTGTGTTTTCATAAAAATCTAACATAATTCAGGACTAAAATCGATCAAAACAAAATAACAATTGAGTTAAGGTCGTTGTATCGTCAAAGTCGATTTCGTCAGAATTTGTTGAAATTTTACACAAATGTTCTTTAATACCATACGAACAAATGTGTAAAATTTGAATGAGATATGTATTTTTGAAAATTGCAGTTTTTCGTGATCTTCCATAAGAGCCCATGTGTTAAATGTTGAAATTTTCAGCAATAAATATTTTTATTTCTACACGGTAGAACGCACTCAAATTTTGCACACGTTTTCGTATGATATTCGCGAACATCTGTGTAAAATTGTAACACATTCTGACGAAAAACAAATTTTTTATGAGTTTGCCTTTACTTAACACGGGGAAAAACTTTTGATCGTGACTGTCGCGATACACCCAACTTAAGGATGTACTGTGGAGCTAACTGGAAACGGTGGTAAAAATATGAAAATTTTACGAGTCACTGATAATAAAATTCTAATGATTCTCTTGCAAAGTTCAATTAATTCACTGAATCCACGAAACAATTGTCTCTTGCCTCTTTTTGTTTCTTCAAAAAAAATCTAATGTAATTCCGGACTAAAATCGATCAAAATAAAACATTGAATTGAATTAAGGATGTTCTGGAGGTACATCGAAACGATGGTAAATATCTGAAAACTTTACTAGTCACTCATAATAGAACTCTAATGCTTCTGTGCAAATTTCAACTTGATTCACGAAATCGTTAAAATCGTTTAATAAATTAAATATCACGGGCTCTTATGCAGAGTCATCGAAATTATAATAAATTATAAATATCGAAAAAATGGTAGTTGTTACTAGTAAATTTTTTCTCTAGATGTTTAAATATTAAAGAATTTTTCTACTAAATTCCATTAACTTTTACTAAATAGTTTTTAAAAAATTATCCACTTATGACAACAAAACGATATTTCGTCTCAAACAGTATATAAAAATTGATTGAAACGATTAAAGTTTTTATTATTAATTTTTTTTACTCTCAGTACACATAAAAAATGCTAATAACCAAGTTTGAACGATTTCGTCTAAAATTTTTGTTTTTTAATTGTTTAAACAATAAATGACATGAACATTGTTAATAACCAATTAGATGCCAAGTATCATTCTAAATGTAACAATAAAAAATTACAACTTTCTAATTTTTTCAGCGATTTTTCAGCAAAACTGAAAAAAAAAATATCTAACGAGTAATTCGGAAGTCAAAAGAAATTGTAGTTACAAGTTTTCTGTGGAGCATTCGCGCAGAAGACCGGATGCTCTCTCGCTGTAAAATGAAATACGAAGAAATGAAAAAGAGTGGGAGAAGTTTCGGTATCACATGGGGAGGTACACAAACCAGAATTGGATGGGATAGGAGGTAGAACTGGTGATTACGAAAGGCCGAGGCGATATCCCTGGAGAGTAGCCTCCGCGCTCGTCCCAAGGGCTTCCACCTAATTCCGGATCCTCCGCTGACTCTGACTCCGTTTCACGTCCCCGCGGCCCCGTGCATCGCAAGGACACGGACGTACGAATAACTATCCTCTCTCCTATACCCATAATTCTCCTTTATCGTCTTTTACCTTATCACGTGTGCCGTCGTTCTATCCTTGTTTTCTCTACATTTACACATCCGAGACACCGTAAACCCGGCTCTCATTCGGCCAAAATCTCATCCTTCGAGATCCACCATTCGCGGACTTTTTTCAATTTCCCTAAATCCTCGCTAAACACTAAATCTGTTCTCAGAATACTCTTTTTCATTTTTTAAAAATTCATATTCGGATTTAGAAGATAAAAACGTTCTTGGCAATAAAATTGTGACATTTGGTGTTGAATTTTCATCAGGCATTTAAATTCGTAGATTCGTTCGAATAAAAACCTTGACGTTTTATTTATTGTATAAAAAGAAAGGAAAAAAGAAAAACTCAAATGTATTTTTCACTCGAAAAAGACTCACTCTTGAGAGATCTCGGTTTGGCCTGTTTTCTTCTGGACATAGCAAGCCGAGGACAGTTTCCGGTATCACGATCTCACACAATCGAGTCTCATGGACACGAGAGACGAGAAAACACCATGTTTAATATTTTTTTAACATTTAGGAATTGTTTTAGTATGTTTTGTCTATATCGCGGACGCAATTTTTCGGCGAGTCGTCAGACGCACGTGGCGGAACCAAGTCACGCTCGGGTCGAGCTTTCGGGCGCGCGGAAACGTTCCGAGGAAGCGGACACGCGCGCACGGCCGACGCGCGACAAGTGTCGTCTCTCGAGCGAGACAAGTGCTTGCTCACTTTGAATCTACCACCCGCGACTCCCCGAAAAACCCCCACAATAACGCAGCCACCCAACGCTGCGCAGTCTCAATTTTCGTCTGCAAGCATCCTCAATCAAGCGACAAACCACCCTCGACCCGACCGTATTTTTATCCCTCTCGCTACTTTTTAAATATGTTTTTTTTGTCTGAAAATTTGCGGTTTTTTGAGATTTAAGATGTACTGGAGGTAACTCGAAACGGTAGTAAAAATCTGAAAATTTGACGAGTTGCTGATAATAGAACTCTGATGCTTCTGTGCAATTTTCATTTCAAAAGTTATAATAAATTGAGTATTACGCGCATTGTTGTGCAGATTCATAGAAAGCGAATTTATAATGAATTATAAATATGAAAAAAAAATTAATATTAAGAATTCTAATGCTACTGTGCAAATTGTAACTCAATTCACTAAATCGTTTAAAAGTTATAATAAATTGAATATTATACGTATTCTTATGCAGATTCATCAGAAATGAAATTATAATATATTATAAATATCGAAAAAAACAGTAGTTGTTACTTGAACATTTTTTCTGTAGATTTCTAAATATTAAAGAATTTTTCTGTCAAATCTAACGACACGGATTCATTACCTTGTACTGAACAGTTTTTAACAAATTATCCACTTCTGACAACAAAACGAGTTTTCCTCTCTAACAATACGTAAAAATTGATTAAAAAGATGAGGTTTTGATAATATTTTTTTTTATTATCAATACACATAAAAAATGTTAATAACCGATATTAACCAATTTTGTCTAGAAGTTTTGAATTTTAATTATTTAAACAATAAATAATATGAAAATTGTTAATGAATCCTATTGAGTACATCATTTCAAATATCACAATAAAAAACTTCAACTTTCTAACAGAAAAAAAAACTAAATTTCAACAATTCAGTAAGGAAATTCACTTTTGTCCGGGATTTATATCTCCAGTTTATCCTTAAATTGTTTTCTAACAATTAACAGTCTTTCGAGTTTAATTATAATCCTTTATACAATTTGAAACAAATTCAATTTCAATGAATTTTACTTAAATAAAAATGTAACTAAGAAATAATAAAATCTTTTGAATATCTCGAGTTCATTTTTTTTCTTCATTGTATATTTTAAAAATTGTTCTATCGTTAATAAGCGTATAACTGTAAAGAAAATAGAAATTGTAATGGACGAAAATGAAAGATAATTCGAATCGATCTCTACGTCTCTTTGATGCCGAGCTGTTTCCTTTTAAACGGTCGGATTATAATGAATTTAGACGAGTATTTTGCACTTATAGCCTCAATTTACTTCAAATAATAATGTCGAAGAGGAAAAAGTTCGCTTAAGAAGTTGGAAAAAATTCCACAGCAATTTTCCTTCATTATGGCTGCTAATAAATTCGAGCGTATCGCTCCGTCCAATTATCATTGTAATTTTGTATCAACGATCAATTTGAAGAAATTAAATATTAAAAATGAAGAAAATGTGTTTAATACTCGTATTTGCATTTCGCACGAAACTCTCAACCACTTGTGAGTTATCAACATTTTCACAGCGAGCTCGAGCTGGTAGCTGAACATTTTTTACATTACAATTTATTAAACTCGATATTTTGATAAAATTTTACTATCAGTTTTCACTTTTTTAAAACTGATTTCGTTAGTTTTTTTTCTTCCTTCGACCAAAACGTGCAAAGTTATGGAATTCAACGAGGTAAAAAAAATTATTTCAAATCTCGACGACTACGTGATCTTCAACAAAAAAATTTTAAGGCTCGTCGGGTTGTATCCAATGAACCTGTCGCGCTATTTAATTTTCGTATCGTTAATTCTGCTGATCGTTGTGCCTCAGATCTATCAACTTTACGTGCACAGATATGACATTCCAATAATTTTGGAAACAAGGTAAAATTTTCATTTTATTTTTTATTTTACATACATAATTGTATAAAATTTAGAATTTTTTATTTGTTTCTCATTTAATTAAATAGTTCTGTTCTTCTGACTATAATTCTTACGATACTGAAATCGCTCATTTGGCTGTGGAACAACGAGACAACGAAACTGATAGAATTTTTATTAACGGACTACTGGCGACTAGCGATTTCTTCCGATGCGAGAAATCGAATGCCCGAATACGCCAAGTAATTTTTTTCTCCTGAATCATTAAAGAGGTTTTTACGTGTACAATGTAAAAATTATTTTTAAAGATTTCTAAATGAAATTTGGCGTATAGCGAGACAAATATAATACGCGACTTTTGCTGAAATTTGTATACGAGATTGACCGTCTCGAAATTGAGATAATTATTTTTGCAAAAAGTTGCAATTTACGAAAATTGCAACTTTTCGTAATGTTTCATAAGAGCTCATGTTGAAAGATGTGATTTTGTTGTACAATTAATATCTCGATTTCTATACGATGAAGCTTCTGGAAATTTTACACACTGTCCAGTATAATGTCAAAGAACGTCAACGCCAATTTTCAACGAATTATCTTGAAAATAATTTAGCTCCATGAAATTCGCCTTTACTTTACATGTTCAATTGCTGATTTTAGTCACAGGGTCCCCAAGAACATCCTTAATTTTGTTATCGAAATAATATTCAATTTCCAGATCGGGAAGAAACGTGACACGGGGATACTTTTTTTTAATTATAAACGCGATTGTCCTATTTTTTATCTTTCAACCGCTGAAAATTATGATCAAAAAATTTCGTGGCGATCACGGGGAAGACCTCGGGATGAAAAGTTTTCCATTTCCTGCGACTTATCCGACGTTTTGTTACGAATCACCGTACTATGAAGTAAGTTGAATCGAATTTTTTTTCATTTTTTTTATTTGTTCTTTAATTAATTTAATTTTAGTTAACGTACGGGTCTCAAACCCTGGCCACGACGTCTTGTGGGCTTCTAATTCTCGCGATGGATGCAGTAATCGCGACTGCGCTCTTTCACACGTGTGGACACCTCAAAATTTTGCAGGACAATCTGTTAAATCTTGACAGTTACATCGAACAGGTGCAAAGATCATTTTCCTTGCGATAACATTAATACTTAAAAATGTAGAAAACCAAAAAACAATATTTTTCTTAAAGGTCGATTCGGCGAGACGCAAAGAATTTTCGGATGGGCCAAAATATTCACAGGAGTTGACAAAGAACTTGAACAAACGGTTCGCCGAAATTGTAGGCCATCATCAAACAATTATAAGGTATAAGATTTATTTTTTTAATAAATCGACGACAGTTTCGGGATGAACTGGAGATACAATCCCTGTCAAAAATTATTTTTCCATACTGAATTATTAAAATTTAGTCTTTGTTGTTCTATTATAAAATTTAAATTTTTATTGTGATATTTAAAGTGATACTCAACAGTTTTTCTAATGTTTCAGTAACAATTTTCATATTATTTAAACAATTGAAAAACAAAGATTTTAGATAAAATTGTTTAAGGGGTTACGTGGGTTTCGTCGAAAAAAAAAAATTCTATTTTCAAGAATTTTTTTTCCATATAATAAATGAAATATTTTATTGAAATTTTTTACTATCTTGAAGATATACAATTGAAAAAGAATTTCTAAAATTTTCAAACCGAAATATTTTAAACCCCGCCATTGTGACGTCATTTCCGGTGACCCTTCATTTTAGTCCGTTGTCAGCACAACTTTTGACAGGATCATCTGAAGTGAATAC
>JAPYYX010002985.1:0-12880 GCA_030522605.1 Cremastinae sp. B BG-2022a
TGATATTAAATTTTATCAAAATTTGAAATATTGTAAATATTCACCAAATTTTTGGGGTACCCCATTTTGCCCCCCGTACCCCATTTTGCCCTCCCCTCCCCTATATATGTGGATAGAAAAAGTAGAAAGTTCAACGTTCTATATAATAATATTTTTGAAAGTATGGGGGGGGGGGGGCAAAATGGGGTACCCCAAAAAATCTGGTGAAAATTTTCAATATTCCAAAATTTGATGGTAAATGTTAAGACCCTCACTCCTGAGGGGTGTGGAAAGGGGGGGGTCTATGGTTTTTGACCTTCTAAATACAATGCCGAAGAGAAATGCGTCGGTCACCCCCCCACCCCCCTGTAAATAGCAGATAGAAAAAAAATCATTTTCTTAGAGAATGAGACACATTTAAAGAAAAATTATAATAAATAATCACTTAGATATACTTGAAACAAGACGTCAAAGCTAATAATAATTTAAAAAATAATAAAAAAAAAATTTCTTACTTTTTGGAAGGGTACCCAAACCCAAACCCAAACCCCATTTGGTTCGTTAAAAAATTTTATTTTTTCATGGCAGTAGAAAATTTTGTTTCTTTCCTTTAATTGTGATTAAAAAACAATAGTTAGGGACTTCAGCCCGCTTCCCTTCCTGCT
This sequence comes from Cremastinae sp. B BG-2022a, assembly GCA_030522605.1. NCBI lineage: Eukaryota > Metazoa > Arthropoda > Insecta > Hymenoptera > Ichneumonidae > Cremastinae sp. B BG-2022a. The sequence continues at coordinate 645 of JAPYYX010002985.1, forward strand.
CTTGCAGGAAAACAGCGGGCTGAAATCGGCTACTCCCTAGGTGCGTAAACAATTATTTCAACACTAACTATGCAGACAGTTGGGATTGCTAACCTGCTTTAGTGGGAAGGAAAGTGTCACTTTTCCCTCCGATCGAGATTTATCGAGTTCACCCGAAAAGTGACGCTTCCTTCTCTCTAAACAAGCTATAGGAATGTCAACTTTCTGCGCAGCTGTATTGAAAAAGATTTAACATATTTAAGCTCTTGGAATAGGGAAATTTTTTAAGTACCCCATTCCCCCCCCCCCTCCTACATATTTAAAATTTATAAGCTATTAAGAGTCAATAACAACGTTTCTGCAACGTTACGTCTTTCTTCTTACCTGGCATCATCGTGAGACACCTGTTAGATTGTCCCAATTCCAGACTCACCAAGATAACCGAAAGCCCGAGTATGAATTCGGATCTTCGCATTTTGACGTCTGAACCTGAGAACAGATAGCAATAAAAAATTCAATTGATTCACATACTTTTTTTTATTAATTTCGTCCTCTATGATAAAATTGGAGTCAATTTGTTGATCATTGCTCTTTAGTATTCTCTCGATAATTCAATCTTAATTAATTTCCAATTAGTGTCATTTGATTAGTGAGTCATCAAATTTTATTACATATACATATATCCGATACAACTCAAGCGAAAATCATCGTCGAAAAACATCAATTACGATCGTTCAATTTAAAGAGAATTCATCAGAGGTCACAATTTATCATTTCCAATTCAATACAAACATCACTTATTATGCTATAAAATGTACGATTTTTTCAAATGTAGATTTTATAAGGTTGCGAAATACTATAAAACTTTTTTAAAAAATGTATTCGTATCGAAAATTAATTAACGCGAGAATAAAAGGAAGAGGAAACATTCCGTGAACGCTGGCGCTCGAAAGTGTTGGAAAGTCCGCTCGGTACTTTATTTTCCTGGAATGAATAATCGTGCGCGCGTGTAAGATAAATATGCAAGAAAAATTCAGAATTGGCGATCGCCATGTTGGAAAAATATTCCCCGGCGGAAAACAAGATCGTGGAACGAGGAAAAGAGAGAGAGAGAGAGGATAAGAAATGGAAAAATATAAAAAAATAAGCAATCGCATCGATAAGAAGGAAACGAACGGTGACGTTATCTCGCAGTCAATATACGTCACGTTTTATTTCAAGTGACGCGAATGTCGCTCTTCGTTGCCCTGGCGCCGCTATCGATTTTCACATTAGAAAAATCCTCCCCCTTTCGCATTAATTTTCGAATGTACATTTTCCTATTCTCGGACATTATTCGAATTCTACAGGCCAACTCAAAAAAAATATTTTTTATATCCGAAAATAATATTATTAAGGTTTATTTTTAGGCATATTTAGGTTTTTAAGGTCAACTTAATTTTCTATTCTATTTCATTTATTTCTTTCAATTTTTTTTTTTAAATTATTTTTAATACATTTTTTATGCGTGTAATAAATTTTTTCATTTATTCATTTTTTTTCGAATGCATTATTTGAAATAATTCATTTGTAGATTTTTCCAATTTTGAATTTTGCCTCGTGATAATGTGTTTTTTTTAGTTAGCACATTTCGTGGGCGAGCACACTTTCGGAAAGACTACGGAGTGAAAGTTTTTGCGATGCGAGGAGGCTTATTTATTCGAGGCGCACTCGGTCACTTCGAAAATAGCTTTTGTAACAAGACGACAACGTTCCTCGAGTGCGGTCGCTGCTATATCTCTTTATTCTCGTCCTTAGCGAGATTCACCATCGGTGTGCTCGTTTTTTATTCTGCATTCCTTAAAATACTAATATTAATAAATTAATAAATACAGTTGGCTAAAAAAAATCACTCACATTTTCATACCAATCATTATGAGTGTTTCTCCCAAAGATCGCACAAAGCAAATTAATTAATTATTATTAATAATTTATTATTATTATATTTATTACATTATATTACAATTAATATTAAAATAAAAATAACAATAATAAAAAGTCCAATAATTATTGGAGTTTACGTAAACTGGATGTACATCAGGAAAAATTAGGTTACAGAAAAATAAGAGGGTTGATAAAAATTAATTAACTGAAAAAAAAAATAATAATGATTCGTCTTGAATTTGATTTTTTTTCAAGCTCGTAGTTTTGAATGCATTGAGACGCAGTATAGTATTATATGCACCGTGAGTAGGCACGTGGCTCCTCGCGAGCGTTTTCTCGTAGCGTAGAAAACACAAATATACATTCAAGGTCCGACTGTAACGAATGGGTGGGGGATAAATGGCACAAAGAGGCACGTGTTGGATGCTCGGTGTTTGAAAAACAACAGTCTTCTTGGCTGATGAAAGAATTCTACGATGCAAAAGTGTAAAAATTTCAATCTATTTTCGTCAATTAAAAAATATATAAAACTACAAAAATTAATAATTTTCTTAAAAACCTCATAAAAATATTTTTTCATGTTTTTATCGAGATTTCTTTCCTCATTGTTATTACTCTTTTCTTCAATATTAATCATTTTGGAATAGTTGACATTTTTTAAAAACAAATATTTCTTAATCCTTTAAATTTATAAAATAACGATTTTATTGAACAATTAGGCAACGAAAAAACAAAATTACTTCGAAAACTAAAATTAGTTCATTGATTTTAGCAATTAATCTATTTTCCACATTTATCACTTAACGTTAAAATAATTTTTTTTTTCATTTAATCAATGTCAAATGAAATGTAAAAAAGTTCCGGCTGCAACATTATTTTCAATCACTTTTCTAGGAAACGGAAAATACACATTATTTCATCATCCATCGCAACATATGCGTACCTAAATCTTGATTTTCATCGAATATGGAAAAACAAATTTTAAAAAAATATTACGTTAAAAAAGCCTAATATTTCTGTTAAATATTATTTTTGAAATATGAAAAATAATTTTTAATATCTGTAAAATAATTTTTGAAATATTAAAAATTATTATTTCAACTCGAAAAAAATTTAAAAAATTTGTTGGGCGACGAAACTTTCCCTAATGACTTATGGTAGTTAATGGTATATGCATATTACTAATTGGTGCACTTTTAAAGTGAGTCAATTTTGTATTATGCTAATATCTTAATTTGTCATTCAATTTTGTGCGAATAAAGCGTGTTAAAAAAGTGACAAGACGAAGATTTACCGTGATGAGATACCATTTTGAGAAATTTTTGTATGAAATGACAAATGCACTGGTGCACAACTTTGTGGAATGCGCGGAGTACCGTTTCTTACGTTCTTTCTGGTATGCGTATAACTCGGAAGATCACGTGTCACGATGCACGAGTCTCAACAACGGAATCCCCGAGGCCCTTTTACTCTTGTTTTTTTCTCTCAACCTCTCTCTCTCTCTCTCTCTCGTTCTTGCAACTTTTACAAGTGTATTCAGAAAATCGATTAAGAGCAATTACTACCTCAATTTGCCATTATCATCTGGAATATTGTAATGAGTTGGAATATTACACGAGACGTACAAAACAAATACGGACAAGAAAAACATAATTATAAATCGAGAAAGTACTAGAAAAAAAATTGTTGTTTTTTTTGCATATCGATTGTAAGAAAAAGTAAAGAAAAATGTATAGAAACGTTTAAAATAGACCGAAGTTTTAAATATATTGGTGAGTCATGTTTCCATCGCTTATGTGAATGAAAAAATGAGAGAAAATATACGAGGTCAATGTACGAGAGATGAAAAATATGCGAGACGAAAAAAGATTCTGCGGAAAAATCATTCTTGCTTCATTTTTTTTTCAACGTTGACTGAAATGACAAAAATATACACGCATACTGCAAAACAATGAAATATAGAATAATAGAATTATTTATGGAAAAATACTCAAAAACACCATCAAGATGTAAAAACAGGGGTCAAGTGCCTTTTTTCACAGGATTGTGTTAACTAGCCTGCTTAATAAGAATTAAGATTATTTTTTAAAAACTGTAAAGAAATGTATTCTTGAACGAATAAAAATTTAATCAGAGTACAAGAATATATATTTCAGATTGAGGTTTTGAAGAAAATACTTGCCGAACAAATCAAATTCAACGAGTATTTTTGTTTTCATTATTGGGTAATTCTTTACTTTAGCCACTTTTTCGAAAAATATGACACCAAAAATTTTGTTTATGATTTATCATTCAATTCTCATGTAAAAAAACTAACCGGAGGAGCTCAAAATTTTACAATAATAAGTATTTTATTAACAAAAAGCCAGTGTATGGTATCATATAGCATTTTAATTTTTGTAGGTTATGATTTATCAATTAATTTTTATTATTTATTATTATGTAAATGCACATAAGTCATAATAAAATTATTATTTTATAATGATAATGGAGTTTTATAAAGAAAATAACAGACATAAATAAAAAAAGATGAATTAAATATTTTAAAATAGTAGGAAAAACATTTTTTTAGAAGGTTTCAAATCAAATCTGTCCAAGCTTTTGATTCAGGTTCGGGGATGGCTCCTTTTTTGGTGGGTGGGGTTGAGTATTTAAAAAACTTTTTTCCTAATCAATTTGTTGAAAAAATGTTTAATTTCCAGCCATAAATGAAAATTACACATTTGTCAACAATTTAATTTGAATCCGGGAGAACGCAAAATTTGACACAATTTTTATGCCCTTTTTTCGCTTGCTATTGGTGTTGGAAAAAATTTCTTCAACACCGTGTCCGGATGTAAAATTTAGTCACCTCACAGAATATACCCTTAGAATTTGTCTAAAGTTAATAAAAGATATTTATAATTTTCTGCAAAAAACCGGAATTTTTTCGGTACAAAAATTTGTGTTATCGAAAAAACATTTATGATATAAATGATATTCAGACCTTTTCACAATCAGAAACGTATTCTCAATGCATGGGCTAAAAAATAAGCGGGTTTTGGACCCAAAACTTTCACATGGCGACTCTTTAAATGGCGTTTTGAGAAATTTTGTTTTTTAAAATTCAGAACACTGTAGTTCGAAAACTATTATTTTTTTAAAAAATGCTAACAATAAAAAGTGTTTCAAATTTGTCAAGGAACGCACTGGATTTTTTTATCAGATTATTTTGGCAACATTTTGGTTGCTGAAATGGTTAAAGAAAAATTTTAAATAGGAGAGGGGGGGTTGCTACCGTCCGAAATATTATCCATGTTTTTCAGCAGTTTTGGTTCATAAAAAATTAAAAATTCTTAATTAATCGAAACCATCTTAGTGTTGTTATTTATGATAAAATATGACGATTTATCGCAGAAAAAAAATTTGGGATACATTTTTCGGAAAAGTCACTAAAGTAAAGAGAAATTAATCATTAGAATTTGCAAGAAAAGGAATACGAAAAATAACGACTTTAACAACGAAATTTATATCCTGGAAAAATAATGTAAATTAGAACGAAAGATCAAACTTAACGAGTACTGAAAAATTGAAGTATACATGAAAATATCTAATTTTTCGTCGTCACAAGATTAGTATTACAATATTCAATTTATTTCTTTGAAGCATTCCCGAATGACTGACCATAGCTAATATCGACGAAAGTAAAAGAAAGTGTAAAATAAGATCGAAAAAATGGAATCTTACAGTAAGCGGAATGATTTTTTTCAGTAGGTTCGTGCGTGTCCCATGTAAAAATTATTTTTAAATATTTCTGAATAAAATTACACTTATGGCGAGACAAATAATAAGTGTAACAAATAATATGCGACTTTTGCTGAAATTTGTACGAGATTTACCGTTGAGAAATTGATATAATTATTTTTGAAAATCGCAACTTTTTGTAATGCCTCATAAGAGCTCATGTTAAAAGGTGTGATTTTGATTTTTCTCGACTTGTATACGGTGAAATTTTGCACACTGTCTAATATAATATCAAAAAACGTCAACGCCAATTTTCAACAAATTATCTTTACAATGATTTCGCTTGATGAAATTTGCCTTTACTTTATATACACATGTTCAGTTGCTGATTTCAGTCCCAGGGTCCGCAAAAACATTCTTAAGGAGGTTCCATCGATACTTGTAAGTCAAAACAGCAACTGAGCGTGCAAAGTAAAGGCAAATTTCATTAAGCAAAATTGTTTCCATTATAATTTGTTGAAAATTTCACTGAGCATTATTTGAAGCGATATTAGAAAGTGTGCAAAATTTGCAGACGATTCATCGATTAGATTTCGAGATATTGATTGTAAAAAATTCACTTTTTAACACGGGCTCTTATGGGACATTACAAAAAAATGCGATTTTCAAAAATAAATAACTCGACTTCTAGACGGTCAATCTCGTTCAAATTTCAACACAGGTCGCGTATTGTGTCTATTTATCTATATGCCAAATTTCATCAACAAATAATGGAAAATAATTTTAACGTGTAAAGCGATAGAACCTCTTTTCAAAACGGTAAGAAAAAATTAAAATTTTCTAGACTTGTTTGAAAACAGCTAAAAAAGCCAAATTTTAGAATGATTCACTGAATGGGTTCAAATTTGTGAACTTTCAAACTTTATAAAATTTATCATTGTGTCTTATGGAAAATTCATATAAATGTTCGAAAGATAAACAAAAAAGGTACCATCTCCGTTAATTTTTTTTCATATGTCTCATATGAGTGTTCACTGCAAATTGAAAAAAGTGAAAGCATTTCACTTAATTTTATTATTTCAATTGTTAAAGCAATCTTAATTGTTAAAATGGTTTAATTAATAATCGGAAATTGTTAATCGCTATTGTAGTTACTAGGTGCAGAAAAAATTTAGAACCCTTTTAAAAGACTAGAAAGTAGAAAATTCGCAAATTTTCATTTTCTACATACTTTTGACATACTGAAAAAAAAAGATGGCCATTTCCAATGAAATATTTAATTGATTCGTCCATATTTAATAGATCCAATGAAATATTGAATTGAACCAACTGATATTTCATTGAAAATCGCCACATTTTTTTCATTGCATGGATTGTACCTACCATTCCTCCTCAATCGAAAGAGAAAAAAAAAATATTTGCGTTTTCAGATTTCTCCAAAGATATACATATACTGCGACGATTATAAAAATATCTAAAGGTTTTTTTGGACTATAACGCACATGCGGCGCTTGTCTACGGGTATAGAGAAACGCGATCCTTTCTTTACCGATTTCGATATTTTTCGATTTATTGTTTTTAATATGGAAAAAAATGCATTCACTTCGAGTTTCTATCGTGACTCTTGATATAATGAAAAACCATGTCATAAATGGTAAAAAAAAAACAAAGAATAATGAAAGAAGTATACAGAAATTAAAAAAATTTCTTTGGTTGCCAGCCAGCATTTGTAACAATATGTCGAGCAAAATAAAGATTCAAAAAATATATTTGCAAAATGTATTGAAAAAATGGGATTCACATGAGGCAGAAATAAAAAAAAACCTTTTACAAATTATCATTTAATTTTTCTGTTCTCATTCGTTCTTCACGAACATGCACGTTGACAGTCTGCACGATTATCGCTCGTTCGACAATTAGCATATTCCATTAACATGAAGCGATACAGATAAATGAGCTCGCCAATTACGATTTGCATGACCCATATATACATTTAAAAAATCTTTAATCAATCGACTCTCATTTTTGGAGATACATTTTATCAGCGAATTGAGTAATAAACTGAAAATGAAACTTTTTAATATTTAGAAAAAAAAAACTTTTCATGTTTTCCCACCATTTAGAAAAAAATAAGCCCTGAATATGACTGTAATAATTTTGATATTTGCTCTTTTGGTTATTGTATCAATAAAATTTCACATTTTTTATCTCTATTTTTTTATTTTGGGAACTGAATTATCATCCGATTGATGAAAAAATTGAATATACAATTTCTTTTACGTCACAATCATGTTTTTGCATCGTTAAAAAACAAACCACATAAAATAAAAATATAACGATCAATAAAAAATAATAATGCAATAAAACTTACTAGGTATAAAATAAATAAAAAACAGGTTGGTTTCGATTTTTTTTTTCATTTTTGTGTACAAATTCCGTGTATTTCCTTTTTATAATTACAAGTATTTAAATATTCATTTCATTTTATATATTTCTGACAAATTCCACTCGACTGTCTTCCATCACCAATGGAAAACTGAAAAAGTTCGCCGCGTTCTAAAAATAGTTCCGTATATTTTTTCATCTTTCTCTCTCTTTTCCTCTTCCATATTTTTACTGCGCTATGTCTCCTCGACATTTAGTTTCGGCTCGTAATTGCGTCAAAAGGTCAGACTTTTTTTTATGATAAAAAGTTGCAACAAATAATGTGCGGTCTCTATTTTTTCATACTTTTCTTATATTGAATTTATTATCATGAGTATTTTGTTAATAATTTATTTTTATTTTTTATCACCATACGGAATCCTCTAAATGAAACGAAAAAAAAAAAAAAAATCGGATGACGTCTGCGCTGGAATTTCACTCACATCCGGTCGTGGCATCTTTATTGCCCAGATAAAGAGGAAAGGGAAGTACAGAGAGGAGGAGAGAAGACTGCTCAGCGATGAAAATACGTTGTGCTTGATACTTCGGTATCGATTTTCACTTACTCAGTTCTCTCTCTTTTCTTTTCTCCTTTCTCTGTCTATATTATCTCTTCTGATGCAAGTAATCGAATAATATTTATTTAAATTTTCGTTTCCACGCTTGCTTTATTTTCAATATTTTATTTACTTTTTTCTTTTTTATTTCATGCGCGTAAAACATATATTGTTACATACAAATTTTAAGTTTTTATAAATATGAAAATATTTCATAATATTCGGAAAAAGATGTGAAATATTCTTGATGATTGAACCCTTCTATTGATATTTTTTCTTTACACGCGCGAAGCATTATTGTTAACTAATTCATAAATATTTTATCAAATTCTATACGTGTCAGAAATATTATATAAAACTATATTTTTTTCTTCCCGTTATTCCTTTTTCGCTCATGGACTTAATTATAATGCAGAATAGCACTCGTGAGTCTCGTCATCAACGTTCAAAGTCCTTCGACCGAACAATGTTTATGTATTTTTTTTCGCTTTCCATATCAGTTTCTTCGCTCGACGTGGAAAAAAAGAAACGAAAAATTTCATTCTCGCTCGTTTTTGATGATCTCGAGATTGAAAAGAAATAAATGTTTCTTTTTTTTTTACCTTCGAACATAATATTTAGCGCCGTCGGTTTTTTTTCGCGATCGATTGAGCATTCGATTATTCACTCTCCCTCTCTATCTGCTACATTATCTTTTTTATCCTCGTTTCTTAACTCTCGAAATGAATGATGAAAACACGCGTTGACACGCAAATGTCAAAGACGTTGAATCGAAAGAAATAATTTTAATGAGCGTTTTTTGAATCTTCGAATAATGCAGATTTTAGTTTCTGCGTAACGTGAGTTGTTGAGGAGCAAAAGTAAAGACCCGACGAGAGCAAAAGGATTTAAGTGAATTACGGAGATTTCAATGATGAACATTTTTTATTTAACATTCTTAATCTTGAATTGATTTTGAAAATAACAAATCTAAGAATAAGAATCTACCTATAGGATATCGATTTTTTTTTCTTTCGAATTTATTCAGCCATTTTCGAGATCCGTATCATTAATTTGCGATTATTCAAATTTCGATTTTTTTTTGCTGCAGAGCGTTAACGAATATGACCGTACAGTCGAACATAATTACAAGGTCAGGAGGCTCATACTTTTTTACCTCCTAAATGCAGAATGCCGAAAGAATTTTGCGGCGGTTGTCCCTCATAAAAAGTTATCGGGTTTTAAAGTTTGAAAAATCCAACACGATTTAACGATGTTCTTGCGGACCCTGTGACGCAAATCAGCAACTGAACATGTAAAGTAAATGCAAATTTCATCAAGCGATATCATTTTAAAGATAATTAGTTGAAAACTGGTGTTGACGTTCTTTGACAGTATATTAGACAATGTGCAACATTTCTAGAAGCTTCACCGTACAGAAATCGAGATATTAATTGTAAAAAATCACACGTTTTAACATGAGCTCCTAAGGGCCATTACAAAAAGTTGCGATTTTCAATAATAATTATCATAACAACTTCTAGACGGTCAATCTTGTACAAATTTCAGCAAAGGTCGCGTGTTATGTTTGTCTCGCTATAAGCCAAATTTCATCTAGAAATCTTCAAAAATAATTTTTACATGAGAGACGCAACAACCTCCCTAAGAACACGCAAAAACGCCGAATTTTCTCGAGAAAAGTGAACCCCATCCAACCCTTACCTAGCCGAAACCCTATCCATACCAGGTCCATGATCAACCCATACTCGACCTAGACCCAGCACATACCCATCAGGGACCAAATCGAAACCCAATCTTAAAGAATGCGATTTCTATTATACCCCTTTTAAGACCCAGGATGACCAGAGCCAGGGTGACATTTTTCCAAGACCCAGAACGACCTCTTTATAAGAGCCAGAGTGACCTTTTCATAAGATCCAGGGTGACCCCTTTATAAGATCCAGGATGACAACTTTATAAGAGCCAGGGTAACCTCTTTGTAAGACGTAGGCTAACAACTTTATAAGATCCAGGATGACCTCTATATAAGAGTCAGGATGACCTCTATATAAGAGCCAGGATAACCTCTTTATAAGATCCAGGATGACCTCATCACCAGACACATCGTGTGCCCCGATACCATAACTTCTACCAAGCAACATTATAAGCACATTGACTGCTCCGCATAAACTAGCGCTACTGCCTCCGAATTTTCTAACTAGTTCTGTTGACACAACGAATAAATCACATTTAAATGTGGAAGAATTAAAAAATAGACCCCGAATTGTTTTCTTTTTAATCGATTCGTAAATTTTTTTTGCGAAACAAATTTTTCTAATATTTTTCACAAACAGGCGATTTATGCGATGGAACTATCTTTATCTTCAATGTAATTGATCTTTGTTACCCGTAAAACAATCACGTTATGAAATTTTGCGCAGGCTTTCATTACTTTATCATGGTTGTGTAGTTTATTTTTATAAATATTACACATAAACATACAATGCAATGCCTGTCTCTATGCATTTTTCTTAAAATTTATTGTGTATTGGATTTAAAAATATTCCCTTGATAATTAAAAATTACTTGTTGGATTATCACAAAATTTTATTACAATTTTGATAAGTGAGATCACTTATTTATGATGTGGGTATACTCCCGGGATTAGACGAAAATAAAAAATGTATCTTCTTTAATAAAATTAGTTTATTTTTCGACTATCCAAATTTGTTTTTATGATAATGTTGGAAATGTTGAAATGGAATGCGTATTATTTTTTGACTCGTAGGTTCGTCATGCGCGATTAAACCGTGATCAGGGACGAGCGTGCACGGCAAAATGAATGACAAATAATGAGTAATATGTGCTTGATATACATAAGTATACACATGCATAAACATACACATGATCAATTATTGAGTCTCACTGTTAGCATTTAAGGCGCAAATACAAACGCATATCAGCGCATTATTTTTTTCAAGAAAGAAAGAGTAAACAAAGTTTCAATGACAAAACGAAATTAAGAAGAAATTGGAGGTATGAAAGTTGAAAAAATAAGCGACGTTTAAAAGAGAATTTTATAAATTTTTCAGACTCTTCTCAAAAAATTAAGAACTTTTTTACGTGTCAAGGAGTTCGATCGAACATCGACGTTAATAAATAAGAATCTGAATTTGAAATCTGTTTTAATTTAGAACAAACTGGACGTTGAATGAAGAAAATGACCTATTTTTAAAAAAATTCAATCTCTGACAAACATGCAAATTCTTTTACAAAATCTTATAATGACTTGACAATTCCAATTTATATAAAGTTGATGATGGAAGATACGGTTTCGTCAGCGCTTTTCCGAAAATCTGATTGGCTCGCGATGGCGCGAGTTCTATTCGCGAGATTTTATTCTATTTGAAATTGGTTAGAATTTCGACAGCTGTGTCAAAGGTTGATCAATATTCAAATCGTGTGAGAAATACAAAAAACGTGAAAATAATTATCATAAAGAAAAGAAGAAAGGAGATAAAAAATCAAGAAAGTCGTTTAAGGTGGCCCATTAGTGACATCGCTAGTCAAAGTCGTGACGTCACAAAATTTTATGCCAAATATCATAACTTTTAACAAAATTTACATGTAAATAAACATGAATAATTATTA
>JAPYYX010002986.1:0-22412 GCA_030522605.1 Cremastinae sp. B BG-2022a
TTGTAGTATACCGTTTACGAATTTGGAGATAAGATAAATGAAAAATAAATTTCGATGCTTCAGAATCGTGCGAAAAGTTCACGAAATCGCGACACTTTTGCGTATCCAGCAGATACGCCAAGAGTTCCAAATTCCGTGAGCCTGGCATTGAACACGCACGCGCATTATCGGGCAAGCACAGTCGTACGCTTCTCGCCATTCATTCAGACGCTTTGTTCACATTTCATTCTCGGGGTGCTCAAACTGAAATTCTCTATCCCAAACCAAAAATGTCAATATTCATTTCTTCAACAATGACTCTGTATAAAAGATATTCAAATAATAATAATGATGAAAATAAAAATACAATCAGGATATGCAATGGAGAATTTCATTGTAATGATAACCATAAACAAATCATTCTTTGAGATGTCCACACTTTCGACTTGCCAGAGGCCAAAAGATATTCAGTTGATGGTATTAAAGTCTTTTTAAGTATAGCAATGATGAAAAACATAATTAAGTTTTTGGTATCTCGATTTATAGTTTCCATGCGGCGAAATTTCAAGATTGCCAAGATCCGCATTGTCGTCAACGTCGTATACATGGGGAGCTCTTGATAAGCGGAGAATTTAACAAATTTCTAGTACGTGAGTCCGTGATATTAGAAAGGTCGATCGAGGGGTCGAGAAAAGCCTTGCGGGCGTATCCAGCCGGAGGAGGCTCTCGGAGCAGATATGCAGTTCTGGCAACGACTCTCGGAGCACACATCACAGCGCGCCCCCGCTCTTGTCATGGACCAACGGTTCCTTTAATCTCGTGGTGTTTGCATGCCCGCTCCACATCGGGCGACCCTCCTTCCTGACTGGTCTCTCATCCAATGGACGACCTATGAAACGTGCACGTCCCAATTCTCCTCAGCGTTCGTGAACGCCACACAAAATTGAATTACTTTAAACCAAGATTGTTCTTGAGAACCCATTCTCCTCAACAATTTCTGTTTTATTCTTTCTGGTGAAAGCTTTTTAATGAATCGGACAGATCTTCCAGAGATTTATGGCAATAGAACTTGAATTTTAGTTTGGTCCGAGACTATAAATTTCCTAAAAAACATTTGGATTAAACGTTATCGATTCGTTCATGAATTCGGTGATGCAGTGGTTGGTGGATTTCGTCAAAGTTTCATCGCAAGATCGCAATCACACAAATAGAAAAGAATCAATATATGGAAGGGAAAGTGGAGGAAAGTACAGATGTTTCGTAGCTGATGGGTATTCGTTCCGGCATCTCTTTGGTCTTGGCCATAATGGTATGGCAACCGGCTTAGATGTAGAGAAGGACGTTTCTCACACCCTCTTTGCATTCGTCGAGGGTCGAGCCGTTGACTCGCAGGTTTATCACTGTCCAGATAACAACGATTTACCTACGAGAGAAAAGTGTCCGAGGGGAAAGGGCTTTGATAAAGAGTTCTGAAATAAGAAGAGGTGAGTGGAAAAAGCCGAGAGAAATGCGTCCATGTGTACAAGGACGGAGAAAAAAACGACTAGTCCGACAACCACCTTGCATTCAGGAGTATTTCACTTTAACGACTCCCCAGGGGATTGGCTGACCCAAGGACCAGGCGACCCTTCACCGTTTCGGCATAATGGACCTCTACATTACTTATTCGAGCTGGCCAATGCTCGCACTTTGAACAGACATCCGCTACTTTGCGAATATACTACTCGGAAAAGCCACGGATTCGCGTTTACCTCGTCTGGGTCGCCGCCAAATGGCGCTTTTCTCCTCTTTAACGGGCGACACCTGCAAGTCCTTCACCAACTTCGGAATTCACTCCCCGAAGGAAAAGTCCATGTCCATCGGAGAGACGATTTTTTGACGTTCCCTTGCGTTCTTTGAGATATTTCTATCCCCAAAGATGCTCCTTGTTTCCTCAGCCGATTCCGTCGTTTTTCAGATTCTTAAGAGGAAATCGAAAATTGGAAATTCCCACTAGAGGAGCGAGGGTTTCGGGCAATGTCGGTAGATAAGAGCGCGTGTAGGGGATACTTGGCAGCGGACGAGAAGAGAGGAAGAGAGCGAGAGTCCGTGGTGCGGATAAAACGTTCGATATAAGATTAATAGCGCAGGCCCCTGAAATGCTTCACAGACGCCACGGACATCTTTAAGGGCGATCGCTATACCGATGGCGATTCTTCTTTGAAGGTGGACCCGAGGGTAGTAGTGACTAAATTCAATCCCGTTTAGGACGACGCGAGCTACCCTACGCCGGGAGGAATGAAAAGGTAAGGAACGTGAAAGTGTTCCACGAAGATCAGGAAAAAGAACAAGAGAGACAAAGCAATTTTCCAACACGCTTTTTATCGCTGCTAACTTGTCTCGTTCACAGGAATACTTTGCTTTGTCACAGGATCGAAAAATAATCCTAATTACTGGTCTGACAATCGACCGGAGTAATGAAAAACGAAATTTTTCTACTTTAATGAATTAATTTCACCTTTTCTAGAAAGATGAGGACAAATATCTCAGTCTCATCAAAATATTTTATGAGAACTCGAAGTATATGAAGTTTTCTCTGAATCTTTTTTATCGAAAATTCAAGAATAATGACAGATAAAAGTCTCATTGGTGAAAGAACGTGAAGCGAGGGATATACGTGTGTATTAGTGCGTCCTAAAACGAAACTATAGAGTATTCCACGAACACACGTGCTCCTCGGGAACTCAAAGTGAAGAAGATTCTCGCTATGATCCGAGGGTCGAAAATCACGACGGACGCTCCAATTTCCTTTATGGGAAATCTTTTTCCTTTGAGAGCGAATCGCCAACTTTTTTACAATGTGGAATAATTTTTTACAGCCGAACTTTTTATAGTGAAAAAATAATTTTTTATTTTTTTTTATAATGGGACCCAGCAGCGTCTCGAGTTTTCCAATCGAATATACGAAATGGATTTCGTTTCGGGACTGTTTAATCTTTATATGTAAAACTCAAATCTAGCTGATGCGACGTCTCGAATTTATGACAAGGGATCGCTGTCGCTTGGTCGCTGCCGCTTTTTCCAACCGTTTTTCTGGGTTTGATTGATAGCTATTTATTCCGGCATATTTACTCATGGATATTAGGTACGGAATAGAATAACGGGACCCGAGTGCGTAGCTGAAGGTTTAGCGAGCGGATGTTGGTATTCCGTTGGATCTTTTTTGTTTTCGCGAAACAAAAGAGGAGTCTCCGATGGCCATTCGATCCGATAGTGAAATTAACTTATCAATGCGCACTTGTGAAATTGATCGACTCGGAGGGAAAAAACTTGGAGAAAGATCGTTAACGTTCTTCTTCCTGTTTTCAGCAAATCGTTCATCTTTGGTTTTGATCCACTTTTTCGTAGTAAATAATCGACGATCAGCGAAGGTGGATTTCATCCGCAGGGCGTTTCCGGATAACGCAATCTGTTCAAGTGTTCATCAAGGAACGATCTTGTCGGGAATAATGCTCGGAGAGTGTTCCTTCTCGTTGGAAAACGTTAAACGATCGCGCTATCTTTCATTGCGATACGAAATCTGAAAAGTAGAGAGGCATCATATTTTATCGGTAAACAATGATTGCAGGTTGACGCGGATAATGAGGTGAGCATCGTTATTGAAAAAATGAGAAAGTGAGTGAAAAAAATGAAAAGCGAGAGAAACGCTGGGAGGAAGGATGAGGGAAAGAAGGTTTTTATACCGTTACCGCGGCGAATCGATGTTGCCATCGCGAAACTGAGCCGCGTCGACTCGAAATATTTTCCTCCCTGTAACGCTTGGAGAAATATTTTCCCGTGATGCTTGCCGGCCGAGGAGGCTGCCGGAGATGGTGCGATGGAGGTGGCGGTGGCGGCGGTCTAGTGCTCTCGTCGCCCCGGCAATCGATCGAAACCTCCATTGACCCCGAATGACCTTCTCTACACCGATGTCTCTGACGCGTACGAGAAGCGGCGCTCGTACATCGCATCTTAATAAATCGCAACGGTTATATACATATATATTTTATCCTCTACTCCAGGATTTTTTCGTCAGAGAGTACGAAGAACGTGGAGGATGAAAATCCGCCATTATGTAAATACGGAACGTTCCTAGCCGCCAGTGGCATGCGCGAATGAAAAGTGAATAATAAAAAGGTTTTATGTGAGAGTTCTCTTCTATCTCCTTCTCTCCTCTGGGTTTTTCGCCAGGAGGAATATATATGGGTGCTGCTGGAGATGCCTGGATTCGCGAGTGAAACGGGCGAGAGTCGCAAGGGTTAAGGCGCAAGCGCCGAACCGCCCCTCATCGACGTGAAGCCAGGGGTTGCCGGCAGCATCCACCTCCTCGCGAGTCTCCACTTTAAGGCGCGCTACCCCCCTTTCTCATATCCCACCGAACACCTAGCCAATCTGCATGTGAATCTCGGTTGCTCGCTCCCCCGCCATTTTGGAAATAAAATTTTAAACCCGAGGGCTGTTCCGGCCCCTCCAATCCCGTTTTATTCGTCGCGCGCAACATTTGCCTCCAACGATTCAGTGATAGAGAGCTACGAAAACAAATCGGGGAGAGAGAAATTCTTCACTTCCGATTGGTGCGATATCCCGGTGTCATTTAGACTCATCGTATGGGAACGATGGACGACGCTTTATCTGACACTCTCATCTTACATAACATTTTTTCATACATCCAAACATTTTTTCTCTCTCTTTCTTCTTTCGTTTCTTTTAAATGTCTCCTCGTCACGCGATTTTCTCGTTTCTCTTCAATTTCGGGTTGGTTTTATTAGCCTATAAATATTCGAAATCCGACTAAATCTTTGAAAAATTCTTTATCCAAATTCACCGAAATTTTGAAGAACCCAAGTGGGAATGAAATATTTTATTATCGACACATTTTGAAAGAGTTCATCGTTGTGTCGGGTGACGTCGTAAAAAGAAGGGGATGAAAATGAAAAGACACAGTCGCAAAACCAAAATCGGTGGCTAGGAAAACGACGCGAGAGGGGAAAGAGAGAGATGAGATTTTTTTTTTCGAATTTAAAATTACAATGGGACAGACGCGCTTTCGAACTATAGTCATTGATTTGCACGCGTTGTGTGCCCACACGCTTGGATCGTGCGCCGGTATCGGAGTTTCGACGAGCATCTGCGTCGTGTGTACACGAGCGTGCCACGATTTTTCTCTCTTTCTCCGTGAATCCCGGCCGTACGGATCCCCGTACGCTTTGCGGGCTGCTCGTATTCTTATACAATGAGGCCTCGCACACAAGTCCGGGCACAATTACACGTACGATGCTTACTATAGGCGCGCGCGCGCCGATTATGCGTCCGGGCGCGTTATACCTTCGTGTACCATCGAGACGAGAGAGACGGAGAATCCTGACCCTTCGAGCCTTTTCACTTTGGACCCTTTTCCCGTCCTCCCAGCTCGTTCTCTCCTTTTCGTCTCCCTCTCTCCCCCCTTTCGATATACTCTCTACTTGATTCCTCACCCTTTCTCAAACATTTTAAACTTTTCCCGGCTGTAAACGCCACATATTTTACTCAGGATGCTCGAGTGTATTTATCGTTTGGGCAAACGAGAAATTTTTTTTTCATTCTCAGCTTTGAAATAATCACGGATATGAGAGACATAAAAGATGTTGCCTCTCATTCTTCGCTGGAAAAATCTCAGAAATTTGCACAGGAATGATGATATTCAGCAACATCGAGCCGACATGCACAATTTTTTCCTCACTTTAGGAATTGCAATCTTATCTGTTGTTTTTTTTATATCTTGCAATTTGCATAATACAAATAGTAAATGATAATTGAAGTACGTTGTTGCAACGAACGAGACCATAAAAAGTTACAATGTAAAGCGAGTTAGCTCATGTAATAATGATATAAATAGTAAAATGTTGTAAAATGATATTTGCATTTATATGAGGGATTCCCGGGAATGGTTGAAAATCGCACGCTACGCGGTAATTGAAATGAAAGAAAGAAAAATAAAAACGGTAGATAGACAAGATACTCGATGCGATTCCTGGAGGATTCGTTTCCATCTCGCGCGAAATTAATGAGCAATCAGTGATGATGATTATTTTACGATAATATTAATACTCGAAAGATATTTACATTGGTGAGTGACTGCCGGGTGAGGGTATGTACCGAATCGCATGCAACGCGTAACTAATTAAAATAAAAAGTTGGTACAATGCGAGAGAGTTGGCGCAACTCCGGGTTTTTCATTCTCGCGGCTCCAATTAACGAGCAATCAGTCATGCTGATTATTTTACGATGATATTAATTCTCTTATGTGCGCTCACCATTTTTTTTCCTCGCCTTATTTTTCGTAGCTTGTTTGCTAAACTCGCGGACGTTGCTCGTGTTGCGCCGATAAATATACGGCGGGAGAGCCGAGAGTTCGTGCCAGAGGCGTGTACATCACGCACGATACGCGCTAGATCAGCTGTCAGGATTAAAGTGCGAGCTCTCTTGGCTTTCGTCATACGAGCGCGCGTTCGTATGTATATGCATGAGACTGGCAGGTGGATAGACGCATGCAGATATCTTCGTGTCTCTCGATACGCAAGTCGTGCGCGCATCGCAACGTGTTACGCGCGGAGTGTGGGAATCCGAAGCATATTCGCTTTACATTAAATTCCACTATTTTCAGCCTATTCATTCGTAATCGTGTTTCTCCTTCTATCATGTGCCTCATCCCTTCTCTCTCTCTCTCTCTCTCTCTCTCCACCTACTCGCTAATTAATCCTCTGACGATGAGCGTTTCGCGGCGTGCGATTCTCTCGTTTTCCCAACGCGCGTTATTTGCACGCGCTTTTCCCGCCGCCGTTAACTAAATCGCGTTTACAGCGAGCATACATTTAATCGGCTTCCCTCTCTGTCTCCGACGCGAATCCCTTCATCGGAATTTCCCGTTCTTCTCGTTTCTTTTATCCGCGAGAATTTTTATTTTCGAGAGAAATCGTAGGAACAAAAAATATCGCGAATGACACGGGAGAAAAAGACGGAGTGACGAGAAATCTCAGCACCCTGTTTATCGGATGATGCCACTCCACTCGTCGGGTCTTGGTCAAACGGTGCGCAGCTGATGCATGGTTGAATGAATGGCGACGGGAAGAAAATTCAGCGGGAGAGTTGAAAACGACGACAGCGACGAGAGAGAGGAAGGAGATTGGAAAAAACGCGTAAAAATGTTGAAAGTTAAGCCCGCCGAGATATAAAAAAGATGCCGCGGGACGGAACGATGATTGCGCGCGTCTGCTGGATGGAGGGGGTGAGTTTAATTCGTCAAAGGGTAGAGGAAGATAGAGAGAAAGAGAGAGAGAGAGATGAGAGTAGGGGGCTGATTGGTCGATCACTGGGACCAATGCCGAGATTCCCGAAGACGGAATGCGCGAGCTCCGGGAATACTCTCCCGCGGGAGAGAGAATAATCGTCTTTCATTCAAAGTTTCGGGTCCTCTCTCGCGTCCATCGGTATGCGAGATGCCTCGAGAGTGAATACGCGCGCTCGGAGACAAAACGCGCGGCCGGACTTCGTCTCACGATCCGCTTCGATTCATTCAATGCGAGTCCGATGCATTTTATATATAAATATCCTCCGATATACATACATATAACTATACATCAGAGGACGTAAACTCATCTCTCGTGTACATGCGCATTTTCTCGACGGCGAGTCGAGAAGAGCGAGGGCTTGTTCGGTGGATCACATATCCAGTATTTGTGCATGCGTAATGCATTAAATCGGCGTCTGGGACTCGATGATCGCCCAGACGGATGTCGGCGAGCAAAACCGCGAGAAAAACTGGTAGAAGCCACGAGGAGACCAAGGCGACGTGCGCGAACGACGAAGATGGCCGGTGCGCGAATGCGTTCTCCTCCCTCATCCCTCCCCCTTCCCCCCTTTTCGCTGCTACCGCTTCGTTCTCCTCTCCTCTCCTCTCCTCTCCACCCTTCTCCCTTTTCCACTGAGAGAAGACGAAGCTCCTGGTGTCTCTTTCCAGCCTCAACAGCCCGTTCAATGTTGCTCATGCCGAAGCTCTTGTTTCTCTCCTCGTCTCATCTAACCGGCATTGCCATTGCGGGACCGGACTCCTCTCTGCTTATTCTTCTTCTCATTCCTCTCTTGTTTCTCCTCCTGCTTTTCTTCTTCTTCTCCTTCCCCTTCGTTTTCTTTTTCTATTCTACATCTCATTTTTTTTATTCTTCTGTTGCACTTGGAGACAAATATACAGACACACGGTGTGTGTCGTTAAGTCTCCTCTATTATTCCGACAGCGACGACCCAAGTTTAGGAAAATCTAGCGATATGCGTACTTATGCAGTTTATATAGCCGACTCCTGGTGTACGTTAAGGAATTGCGTCTTCATGTATAAATACATATATGTATATGCATTTTATACGCCGATTTATAAGTGACTCGGGCCCTTTATGGACGTCCAATGTTTTCTGCAATACAGAGGAATTATAATTCTTCCGACAGGACGATATTACAAATACAGCTGGCGAGTTGTCACGATTTAACAAGCACGGCCCGGTCTCATCAGCCACCATTTTCATTACTTCTTCTCTACTCCGTGCCTCCTGCTTTTTATCTCCGGACGAGCGTCCAGAGTGGATTAAGTAACAAAAAGCGTCCATATGACCGTACTCGGTGTCGATCTTGTCTGCATGGGACGGCGCATATACATCGGGAATGCACTTTCGAGACTCTTCCATTTCCGTCGACACTTTCGTAAACATATACAATAATACAGCCAACTTTTTTCCACGTCCAGATGAACCGCATTCTTGCGATCCCTCTATTCTTTCTCCCTTGTCAAAAATTTGACATTTGACAATTAGTCACGATGCCTGTCGCATTTTGATCGACGACTCCTCCTCGATGATTCCTCGTCAGAGGACGTGCATCTCTCCTCGCTTCGCGTCCTCGGTCGGCTGCTGAAAGCTTTCCGGAAAACGGAAGCTCCGTTGTCGCCCCGTCTTCGCCAGCGGAGAGTAATTAGCGTGACGTCTTGTTACGTCAAGAGCGCGAAAAGGGAGAACGAGTTCAAAACAAAGACAGAGAAAGAGTGGAGGAAAGGGAAAAAAAGAATAAAGAGAGAAGGAGGAAAAGAAAAGCATAACCCAGTGGTGTGTTCGCGTTTGCGATAGCTCGCGCACGCAACGGCCGACAACCTTCCTCTGCATATATTCGTAATTAGCGTTCCTCTTACTACGGCACAGCGAACGAGAGGAAAAAAGACAACTCTTTATGTCTGGCTTCTCTCCGTTGTTAATTAAGTATTCGCATCACGATTCTTCGGCTATCTCGAGTATACAACCCCGTAACGTGTACTAGATGCGGGAACTTCACTCGTTATCTGTATCGCCAGAGTCACGAATGGCGAGGCCAGACGTAATATTCCATGGCGGAGCTCAATCGTCACAGGAAACTGAGAAAAGTGCACATGGGAGTTTGTTAATTCTATCCTCTTACCTACATGAGCACCAAGTGACGTGATACTTTTCAGGGTAGTCGTAACGTTGAGTGCCTCGATACCGGACTCTCAATCCAATCTGAACTTTATCCATTTATTTACGTACGCACTTCACTGAATTATTTTGAACCTTCAATTTTTGCAAAAGCTGTCTATATAAGCGACAGTGCCTGAAAATTTCATCAAAAGATCATAGGAATTGGATAAAAATATTCGATGTACAAAATATCAATGGACAGGACTGTAATATTCAGAGTAGAAGATCATCTTTTACCATATGGAAGTATCACATTTTTTTGGACAACTGTAAACAGATTACCAAAGGTTTAATGCAAAGTTCTTCAATTGTGGGAAATTCCATTTTTATTTTTTGTTTGAATTCACTGTATCGTCATAAGTATCTTAATCAGAAAATCGAATTCAAAGCTGATAATATTCAGAATATTGAAAAAATGGGCACCTCAACATTTCCACGTACGATTGCAATATTCTGTTATTGAAAGAATGTTTTTTTTTCTTATAAGTCGGATATCTGAATCCATCAGACATACCTTGAGAGGTGATAAGATGGTATCAAGAGATAATATTTGTCGTGATCGATAGTTATTGTCATAGTAAATGTATGTGTATAATTTTATTATACATTTCAAGAAATATTGATTTTCCTTCGATTTTACTATCAACGTCTCAGACATAAGTATGTTTTCAACAGAAAATCTTCCGCTCGTGGATTGAATTATAAAAAATGAACATATTGATAAAATTCCTATATTAACAGAAGGTCAGGAAAATCACAGAGTGTCTAAAATATTATTATTCCTTCTTTTAATTAGCATTTAAAGTTACGCGACTGGTCAAATAGGTAGAATAATCTATGACAAACAGAGATGAGGACTTATTGGAACCGTATCAGCATCGCGCAGGTACCAAGAAGTACACGTACGGGTCATAGTCACGTATATTATGTACAATGTTGATAACGACGATGGGTGCGTCTCGATTTTACATGTTCGAAAGTCAATAAGATTATCGTCCCGTTCGACGCTGAATAAATCAAACAATCCAGCACACGGGGCTCGGTAAACCTTCGTCGCGTTTGTATAATCTGTAACCTCGATTATGTGACGACTTGTATTTCTGTAAGATTATCGCGTCGTCTTCGAAGCATTTGAAAAAAAAATACATTATTTTAATGGAAAACTTTCACGTTTGACATTTATCGAAATGCAGTACTCTAATAAAGTTTACCATCACTTATCGGTGGAATTTTTTTCTAACGATTTAATAGAAAAAAATTCGTGTGCTCCATTCGGGTTAGGTTTAAAATGAAACGAATAGAAACGGTAGTTGAGTGTCTATCTGATTTTGAAACATCTCTGACAGGACTGACAATGGGATTTCGGGACACGTGGAAGAATCGATGGATCGACCGCAAACGATCGGGACTGAAAAAAAAGAAAGAAGAGGCTATTCGGAACAAAGGCGAGATGATCGTAGTACATCAGAGGACTACGATGTCAATCGAATTGCTAATTTCGTCGAAGTATAAATTGGGAATACGAAGGGACCGTTTGGTTTCACGATATCAATCAATATATTCTGAAAGTGGTTTACCCAACCGCCCAAACGCGAAAAACTTTTCCTTTGTCGAGGACTGTTTGCCCGAGTAGATATTTTCATCAGATTATTTTGTGGATCTTTTTGATAATACTCTTCATTTCTTCGTAACCATTAATGGCCAAACTTTTCGCTCTTCACTTTATTATACAAAATTTCGTAATGTGTAAAGTAAACGAAATTTCCTTGACCATTTTTTTTCGCGAATCCAGGCAAGTCTCACACTAACTTTTTTTTTCAGGTAAAATTTTTATGACTGGATTAGGATATTTAGCTTACAAGGGACGTAGTTCACTAGACTGGATGTTCGTCAGAGAGCTCGCAATAAAATTGTTACCCCGGAGAATCATGAAATTTTTTCTCGGCCGAGGGTGTCCTTGAATATTGGTCCATTGAGAAAAATTCTGTCGGGCCGCCGAGGCCGGAATAAATGATTTTTCAGTAAATTTATCCTCCTCGAAGTCCCCATTGTCAATTTCAAATTCGTGTTCGTATATATCATAGATGTTTCAGGCTAAAAAATGAATTACGAATCGTGTAGGTAAACGGAAACCCTGCGCGGGAATTACCCGAAATTCGGAGTCATGAGAATTTCCCCCCCTTCGCTTTTTTTTCACAAAGTTCGTAAAAAGTGTGTGAAAAAGTATTATTTTGGGGTGAAATAGGATGCCACGAGAATTTTTTCACTTTTTTTCGCTTTTTTAACGAGTTTCAACCCCGACGATAAACGCGCGGAGGGAAACGGCTTAGGGGTTGCGTGTCAGAGAGAAAGATCCGCAAGTGGCGCGGGGACGATGGCCCAGGGAAATTTCATGATTCTGGAAGATTATCGAGCTCGAACGCTGTACCCAATCTTCGCCCAAATAATAAAAGGGGGAAGGTGCATCCTGCATATTCACAACCTTTTTTCCTTTTTTATTCTTTAAACCGGGGGTTCGAAAGTGCTTTCCACTAGAGTTTCAAAAAAATGAGAAAAGAGGAATAAAAAAACGGATTTCATTGAATCGAGGAGCGAGAGAGAAGGGTCCCCCAAATATTCTCGAACCGTGTGTTTTTCGACGCAATGCTTTTTTACATCACGTAAATTTTTGGGTCATGAGAATATATATTCCGGAGAAAAAGGTAAAACTTGAGGGTATAAAAGAAAAAAAATGATGTGAGAAAAAACTCGGAAGATTCCCCGAAAAGAGATTTTTCCGTGATGCTCCATCCCTCATTCGTCTTCGTTTATTTTTATGAAAATTCGTTTTATGTTTTTTGACGTCATGTACTTTGCAAAGTCATAATTCAAAATCGATTTTAATGGCTAATAATTTTCTTCTGCATTAACGTATCTGTTAGGAATAAATCAACTTTTATTTGATATTAATTTAAAATTTTTTAATTGTGCGGCGCGCTTTTTTCTTTTATTTGTGTAGAATAATTTGCTCGTATGCAATTCCTTAATAACGAGTCCGTGTATGACGAATGGTTTTACGTATTCGCACAGAGAACGAATTACAATATGACTGGAAATGATTAAGTTAAAATAAGGATCGGTGCGAGTCGTGTTTGCGCGATCTTAAATACGATTGTGTACAGGCACGTGTATGTTCATTAAAATGCTACGCCAACCTCAATTCCTACTCTTTCGCTTCGACGAAGTATGAATCTCGTCCACGCAACTACCTGCCGTGTCCAAACTATTCCGGACTGTACTCATTTCACTAAGAAACGAAATTTTCTTCCACTTTTCACGTCAATGAAAAATTTTATGATTTGAAAAAAAAAGATTTTCTTTCAGTGTCGGAATCCTTTAATAAAATTGCAAATATTATTAAGCTATTATCACGTTTGCAAATTAATTTTGTGAACTAATGACTTCCTCTTCGTTAAGCCACAATAAAATATTTAATCATATCCAAGCTTTCTGAATAAATTTGTTAAAAATTAAAATATATTTTTTTCTTGTCTGTGAACAATAATAAACGCACTAAAATTAGCAATCAAATTCTGTAAACATGTTTTCAATATAATTGAGAATATTTTTCACCCGAATGAAATTTTCTTCTCATGAATAAAATAATAAATAAAATATGTCGAAACCCCGGTCTATGTATATTCTCAATGCGTGAATTTTATTGGATATGTAATCAACGGTGCATAAAAATTCAATGAAAGCTGCATCAAGCCCTGTTTTTTATCTTGTGTGGGAAAAAATTGGTTTGGAAATAAATCCTGACAAAGAATTTTCTCGTTTCGGATCTAGTCGAATTTCGATACAGGTACAATAGTAATCGCGGAGAATAGGATCGCAAAGTGAAACGGGATGAAAGGAGGGCCCAGTGCAATCCCTCCCGGCGTTAGCGACGTATAACAGTCTCGTATAAAAATATTTGGAATCTCAAATCCGTAGGACGATACTCGCTTCGCTATCCGCTGGATTTGGTAAGGAGAAAAAAATAAAAATGGAGAATGATAGAGAGACGACGATCAAGAGAGTGAGAGAGCAGGAATGGGAGTGAGAGAGAGAGAGAAAATTTGATCGAGAGCAAAGGCTGCGATGACACGGGGTAGAAAATCAGTGCATGGTGGTTTATTTTGTGTGAGGTTACCTCGATGTAGCGCGATTCATAAAAAAGCGAAAGAGACGAAGAGAGAGGGAAGGATTCTCGGGACTTGAAAAAAGGGCGGCGGGGGATGATGAGTGAATGACAGGACAATGAGCTCGGGCTGATGCACGCGAATGCTTTATGACGATTCAATATGTCAGGCTCGGTGACCGGCATTAGTGAACTCTCCTCAGTTGCACTGGATCTCAATGCGACCGATTTCGTGGCTCGGATTTCTTTGTAGAGGAAAATAAAGAAAAATGATAGTCGTGGTTTGTACAACCAGACCGAGGAGAATCGAGAAAAATACGAGAAAAAAAAGTGAACTCTGAAAAAGGGGACGCAAGGGGTGTATCGCATATTTTTTGGCTGGAAAGATAATTGAACAGTGTCGTTGTCACTGGAAAAGAATTATCATTTGCGTCAGTGAGCACGTCATTTTTCGATAATTCAAAAAATTTTGTGAAGAAAAATTGATCAATTCATCGAATCGTGAAATTTTATTTATTTTATCAAAGTGCAGAGATTCATATTATTGTACAATAATTGCTCGAAGATACGATATTGAAATTTAAAAAAACGCGGTAAATATACTCAAAATCGTTAATACGTATTTTATAAAAGTCCTCTATAAAATGATTTCAGGATTTTCAAATCAAAAATCGAAAAAAATCGAACAGGGTGCTGCCATCTAACAAATCGAGCCAAAAGCTGGTAAACTCGAGGTTAAATACACCCAACAATGAAGTATCAAAGTATAAAATGTCCCTTTTGAAAAAGGTATCGAAAGCGGCAACCCGCGTCGTTTACGTTGAATTTTTCCCCGTTTATACGTCCATTGAGCGTTTGTCATTTTTTTCCAGCGTTTTTTTCGCTCGGCCGGGGCCCGAGTGACTTTTGAAAATCCGCGTGGGGTGAATTTACAATGACTGGGAGAATGATTCACGAGCGGAGAGGGCGGTGAGAACGGCAAGTTGAGATAGGAGTGCGCAGCTGCTTGATCATTACCAGGCACGTTAACTCTTGCCGTGCAAGAGAGAAAAAGATGGAAATAAAAATACGTATGTATAGAATGAAGGAAAGAGAGAGAAAGAAGAGCGAGAGGAATCCTCGGGACCAAAACGAAAGGAAAACGTGGGCAACCGATAGGACACATATTGGTAACGGGTGCGTGAATGGGACGAGCGTATGCGTGCTTCGAGGACTTGGTTCTCTCTCTCGCTCCAGCGGGCCGCCCGCTACTCCGACGAGCGTGTGCGAGCCGATCATTCGGAGCTTCGATCTTCGAGTACATAATTACGAAGCCGGCTGATATTGCGACCCGACCACCGCTAACGAATAGCTCATCGTCACGTGAGTGCCTTCGGACACGCAACAACGTATTCCAATTTTTAACACATCGATTCGTTCACTTGCAGTACGTGCGTGTACGTCCCGTATATACAAGCACAAATATTGTGTATTTTAATTCCATATTTTCATCTCGCCGATCTGACAGGTACAATTTATTTTTTGCTAGTTATAAACTCTTTTAATAATCTTTTTCTTTCGCTTCGAATTTTGTTTTTTGTTTTTAAGAAAATAAAAAGAAAAACAACTCGGGAATTCGGGCAAGTATTTCGCCACGTTTCGGTGAAATAAGCTGCGCGTATAAATATGTTGTTATGGAGAACTGTAAATGGTCGAGAGTTCCAGCTGGTAACGGGAAACGTCCATTTTCGAGCGGGATCGAGACAATAATCCGAGGGAGGAGATCGACATGCAGGAGAAGTGAAAAAACGAGAAAAGTAGAGAATAAGGGGCGCGCGGAGTAAAAACAGGGAGAAATCCAGCGGGAAAGTGGCCAGAGACAATCGCAATGCTCGACGGGTAATCTAATAAAGCGGTTCGCGCGTTCTCCGTCCCTTAAGCCGGGGAACCGGCGCAGCCATCTGACTACTTCCATCTTTACCTCACAGAGCCCTCGACCTTTCCTCTACTGTCTCAACGAAAACCACTCTCTCTCTCTCTCCTTATTCTTTCTCACTCTTTTTTCCTCCCTGGGATGACTGGACGGCAAATATTACGCCAAAAGATTTTCACGAGGGTTGTCCGAGGACTTTGTCCGTTCACCGCCATTTTCGCAGCTATCTCTTGACGCCAGCCGTACCTCGCGATATAGATAAAAGCGAGCGAGCTAAGCGGATAAGACTCTTAATGTGTTCGGCCTCGTGTTTAAGTACCGATATCGCCACATTTCAGAAAAAACGGAATTATTTTTTGACCTCCCTCCTTCATTTTCACTTCGATTAATTGCCGAGTCATGTGCCGTATTATTCGAATAATTCAAAATTAAAGAATGAGCCACGGAGTTCTCCCTGAGGGTCGCTCGTTGCCGATTTCATCTAACTTATTTTCGTCGTTACGGTCCTCATAACCGGATCCGAGATTACGCAGTCCTGGTATATATTGGCTCGAGAAGAAAAATGTCGTTAAGTACTACGAGTTAGTCAATATAACGACCAATCTGTACTTATCCTACTTGAACTTAAATTTGGTGCGATTTAATGAAAAATTAATTAGAATCAATTATCCCCTTACGGTTTCTACTCTCCATGACACGATTTCAAATTCAATTTAGCTCCTCTAATCTATCTTGATATTTTTTTTATCAATTTTTCATTAGTTTTTACTCTCGGACAGGAGAGAGGGAATGAGAAAATGTAGAAAGAAAATTCGGATCATGACTGGAAGATTGAGTTGCTCCGGCCGTACTTATAAGTAAAATGTGAAAGAACACGGCGAGAGGTTAATGACTCTTTTTTGGAGAAGAGAGGCGAGACACGGCGAGGCCGAGTTTTCGTGACGGAGCGAGCGTCTAGCAGCGAGAGGGCAAGTATGGAAGACCGGAAGGCGCAACTTTGTGAATTGCCAGTAAAAGATACACGTCGGTGAAAAGAAAAAAGGAGAGAAAAAAAGGGGAAGAAGCAGCAGCAGTGGCAAACGGCTCGAGACTGTCAATTTGCGCAACAACCCTTATGGAGCCGCCCCCGAAGGTCCACAAAGGTGTAATTGAATTGGCCCCCACTCCTCGATTTCCTCGCGCCATCCTCGGTTCGAGCAACCAAGCGAGAGACCCCTGCCCTCGGTCTTCCTTCTTATTCTTGCGCGACTTATTTTATTTATTTTTTTTTCTCGTCTCGCCCCTTTCAAATTTCCCTGTGCAAACAAACTCGCGCCAACCCCGAGAATCTCCTCGTATTTACCCTTTGCCTTTTTTTTCCATCAATATTTACCAACACGAGAAAAAATGCAGTGGGACGCGGAGCATTGGATGAATGACGAGATAGGTAAAATGTCGATGTTATTTTGTTATTAAACATTTGAGGAAGTCGAAAGCTGTGATTGAAGTCGTCGTTCACGTGTTACGCAAAGATACTCGAGGAAACGGCGAAGGGTCGTTGGCTCGCCTTTTATTTCCTTAATCGATTTTCGGTTGACGCAGTCTCGACGGTGATAATGGTGATAATGGGAGCGGTACCAACCCCGGGATGATTCCTTTCTCGACGGAAAGGGAGAGAGAGAGCACCACCTCAGTAATGTCTCGGAGATTATTGAGTGCCGGTAATGAGAGAGAAAGAGAAGAGAGAGCCGAAAGGGATGGGGAGAACGAATAAGGGGAAGATTTTCCATTGTAGATATTTGCTGAGAGGCATATACGCGAGTGAAGAAAAGGAAAACGAAGGAGGAAAAGGAGGAGGAGGAGAGAGGATGGGCCATTTGCGAAGTGAATGCGAGGAGAGAGATTTCTTTCTTCTCCGTCTCCTCAGTGAGAGACTTTCCCGATTGCCGACTTGGCCAGCCTCTGGTCTATTTCTCGAGCTCCTTCTTTCATTTTCTTCATCCTGAAGTCTCTCTCTCTCTCTCTTTTTCTTCTTTACTCCCGTTCGGTATATCGACCGGCGTGGCCATTCCGCATTTTAAAGGGAAAATTTCCGTTTGTTCGCGTGGCTCGTCGACGAGCCTCTCTTTCTCTCTCTTTCACTCTCTCGTACGTCCCGTCCTCCTCGATTTCTTTGGATTATTCTACGTCTGAGCGCGTCCACCCGCTCAAACGGAAAATAACCCGAAACGTTTTGCTCGTGGCAGGTCCCTTCTATCAGAACACACGAATGCGCTCACGGCAAAATTCCTTTTGCCTTGGCAATTGCCAAGCGAGTAAGCGCCGGGTCCCTTTCTACGCGACCCCGGCAAGAATCCGAGCTGGAATCTCATCGCGGGAATTCCAAATGAGATAGTACGAAATAAGCTCGCATAACTTTTGTTCGTTAGTTCCGTTCGCTTGTTTGTCTTATATCGTCAATTCGTATGCATTCCGGGAAAATGAAAGAGAAATAGGAAATGAGAATGCGACGAGGAGAGGATAAGAAAGCAAATTCCGCGCTTCGAAGATTTGTCGATTCTCTTTTCTTTCCAGGAATCGAAATCCGCAAAATTATCAACAATTTAGAAAAAAACATTTTATGCATTTTTTTCTGCATCGGATTCATGCGATCCGTATTTGTTTACGCTCATCGAAATCACCGGGAGAAAAAAGAAGAAAAATATATCACAGAAAATGACAGAGGAGTCTCGACGTGTATTTATTTTTATATATATATTTATTTTGCTACGAGCGACATTTATCACGCGCTATCGGGCTCTGACTTCTCGACTCCATAACTTCTATATTTGTTCGGCTCACTTCTTATTTTTTCTCGTAAAAAACGCACACCTCTTACAAAGTAATCCGTGTCGGGAGAGTGAAAAAAAAGCAAACGGTGAAAGCGTCAAATTGTTCGCGAATTATATTCGAAATCCCATTCTGTTACGTTTTCAGTTTACATGCGTGCCCGAGCTCGCGCTCTTTTGTGCGAGGCGATAAAAGCGGGGTATTGAAAAAAAGTTGAAAAAGTAAAAAAAAAATGATGAATTCGCCTGGAAAGGACGCGCTGGCTAACGCGGCGTGCGACGCGAGGTGTTAATTATTGCGTGGCCGAGTAATTGTCTTGCTCCGGCTCTCTGTGTTTTTCGTATACGAGAAGAAAATTACGAGTTTCTCGGGCGTTATGTGTTGTACCCCTCCTTCGCAGCGCTCGGCCCGAGCTCGTTCGTAATATTCCGCGGCGAGGAATCGCTCTGGGCCCTGGCAACATGCCGCACGGTTAACCCATCCGTGTACCGTGTTCCCGCACTCGGACGTCTAGATTTATGATAATCTCACCAGTCCCTATAGATAAACTGTTCCGTTCGAGGAGAGATAGGCGATGAGGAAAAAGTAAATCGCCGTTTAGTCGAGATCTATTACCATTTTCAGTTAATATTTACAAACAAAAGCACATTCGTCGGTATTGAAATTCGCATTTAACACATGCAAAAAACACGACGATTTGGATAAAAATTATAACGCGAGCTTTACCATAAATTTTAATTCATTTATAAAATTTAAGGATTACTGAAAAAATCAGCGTTTAGCAGACATTTTTTATTACTTTAATGTATTAATATTAATTATATTAACAATATTTATAAATAAAATTTATATAAAAAATAATTCTCTCGATTATATTTTTTCTATTCCGTGGAGTGTAAAAGCTGGTAAAACTTTTTTATCGACGCGCGCGAGACTGAATAAAAATGACATCGGTGACGATTGCCACGAGCAAAGACAAGCGCTTTACCGTAAATTTATTTACACCGAGAGAAAAATCGTTTCATCCATATCGCAATACGGGGAACTGAAAAAAAAGAGGAGCAACGGTTATTCCCTTTTTTCCGGACGCATAGATATTCTAGCATTGAGAAGATATAGGATTGAATGTGTATACGTATGACGTGAGCAGCATTGACCACCCGTGTATGGAGAATCTTTCTGGTGTACATCGTAGGGCGATAACATACTCGAGATTCGTTTTTCTCCTCCTCCGCTTTTTTCCTGTCGTTCGGAGCTGGTGACGAGTGCATGGGAAAACTCGATGTGCCCGTAATGCAATCAGTTTTAAAAAAGAGTCCACGAGACTTCTCTACCACTCCCGATGGATCGAGGAGACCGATCCTGAGCCTACGAGAGAGAGAGAGAGAGACGCGGGAGTGCGGGGCTCTCTCCACCTCGACACACCGGATGATGCGCCCTACGAGCAATAATGGGAATAACGCGCCTAGTCTCGATTACGAACCTCGCGGTCGTTGCCTCTTGCCTCATTCTGCTTCCTACTCCCGTAATGGATAACGCAAAAACGCTCTACACTCGTTCCTCGTAACTCTCAGCGCGAGAGAGGGACGTCAATCGCGTGTGTGTGGCACTTTTTGATGTCTCTTTCCGCGAAACTGGAATCCATTGTAAAGGTCGCTGCGATTCGAAAAAAAGAGTCGAATCTCCATAATGTGCTTCAGAATTCGAGCTCTCCGCTGTATATACATCAGAGAATCCCATGCACAGAGAGAGTGAGAAGTATCTAAACGCCGAGACACCAGGCAATTGTTTCGAAATAAACATTCCGCAGAAACATTTTTGTTTAACGAGACAGCATGTTTTATAGACGCATATATTCTCAAATGTGACAATAACATGTGTGTTATCGAGAGGTCGATGCGAAATTGTTTCCTTCGGAGGAGAGGAGAAAAGAGGAAGGAAGTGAGCAGAAGGGAAGACAGCAGGAGAAGGAAGGGGGTAAGAATGAGAAGAAGATCGAGGAATAAGAATAATAAAATAAAAAGAGAGAAAAGGGGGATGAGCTCTCGGAGAAGAGAGAGTTGGAGGCTCATTGTTAGTCACGCCGTGGTCACGAGAATAATATATCATGAGATAGTTTGCCAACGGAGATGGTTTATACGGCTTGCACTTTATTTCTCCTTCCTCCCGTCTTAAAAGTTCGCCACCACCGGATCGGTTCGGCGGACAGAGAGAGAGAGAGAGAGCAGAGGAACGCATGTGTACGGGCGCGAGCTCGCACCCGGACGTCCCGGCGCAACAAAATGTGTGTACGTATATTTTCTGATGGGTAGGTACGAGGCACGCGCGAGTGGGAGACGATATTCTCTATACTCACGAGGCCCTCTCGCTGCGTGTTTCTACACCCCGCGTCTCTATATATACGTGTATGCGCCCGGGTACATCATCGGGAAAGGGAAAAAGAGAGGCCTGATGGTGCTGAGAGCCCTCATGATATATGGCCCTTAAATCATCGAGGAGAAGTGGATTGTAGGGCCTCACGTGAAAAGCGGCGTCGAGGCGATGCCGAGGAACGCCGCGTATACGCCTCGCAAACATATCAATCAGTGGACCTTATACGCTCTTAAATATCCACCTATTCGAACACTCGTTAATCAAGCAGATCGAGAGACTTTCGAGCAAAAGTGCTCTCATATCGGTGGAGTTCGCACGATCGAGCACTTTTTCGAATTATCCTCGATGATGATCGAGCGAGAGGCAATCGAAAAATAAGTCGCTTTAAAATTCATCTCCTTTTGGATCTGACGATTCTGATGTTTCTGCGGGAATCTTTTGAAATAAATCATTTAGGCGAGTTTTAATGTGTGTGATAATTATACTCGCGGGGAATTGAAAGTTTAATTGAGTAAGCGCCTTCGCGACAGGTGCGAATCTGAAAGAATAATCGGGAGATAAATCATCATCGAGAGATGGATGCTGACGATTCCTCCGGATCTCGCGAGGAGAGAATTCTTATCGCACACGGACCACCTCGAACGAATTTCTCTCGGAATGACAGAGAGTGGATAAGGTGCGCCTCGCGGTGAGGTAGGAACGTGACCAGAGACGAATGTTTAGCAGCGCGATTAAAACGTTTACCGTACCGAAAACGAATCGAGATACGAATACCGATCGATCCACATCTCCAGGGGAGAATGCAAGGCGAGCTCGCGTTTGATTTATATACCGCTTTCTTGATCCATCGTGTAAAAACGTCCGAGGCTAGGCTCTTCGGGGAACAAGGAGAAAAGAAAGAATACGTATGTATAAAGGCGCATTAATAGGGATGACGAGAGATGAGAAATAAATATAAGAAGCAATCCAGGAAATATGGGCCATTATGAGATCTGCGGGAACCTTTTTTCACCCGTTTCCACATGCAATTATCCGATAGATGCCACAGCGAAAAAGATTCCTCATCTTTTTTCATCCTGATGTTATTCCCTGCTCATCGGACCGCTCGAGAAAACCCTCTCTCCCTCTCTGCTCCCGACAAAATAATTCAACAGCATTTGTGTACCGGATTAATCGCGTGCTGCGTTCATAAATATCTCTCCGTATAGATACAGTATTATTATTTTTTACTTTATTTCATCTCTTTCAATAATAAAAAGGGAATGCTGTCGGATAACGAGAAGTTTTTTTTCATTCTAAAAAAAATAAAAAGGCTTGACACTAAAATTGGAGCCAATTCGTAGCTGTGATTTATTCCGGGTTGAAAAATTCGGTATCCGAATTTGGGCAAATTGTAGCTTAGAAATCCGCGCATAGAAAATTTGAACGCGCACGATCCGGGATTGACTTTGCGATGATTAATATCGCGGAGTTATCTGGGATGTCGGTAATTATCTACACGTGTTTCGCCAAGTCGGAACAAGATCGTTCGAAATGGCGGGGTCACTCGATTAGTTTAGCTTTTAAATGGCGTATATATGTGAGAGTCAGCGTGTTCGAGCGCTCATTCCGTGGGTCCTTGCTCGTGTGGGTTCACGGCCGGGACTCTCT
>JAPYYX010002988.1:0-39470 GCA_030522605.1 Cremastinae sp. B BG-2022a
GAAAAAGTCGTGTAAAAATGTATGAACTTGAAATCGATGAAAAAGCGAAAATTGAAAAGTCTTAATGGATGGAAAAGTAAAATAAGGCGAACGCGAGTGGACGACACGATTTTTATCCGGTCTGTGTGAGCTACGAAATGATTTCTCGTGAGGTTCCCACGATTGATACCCGCTATATGATACTCGACTTCGCTACCTTACCTGCATGTTAATACGATCATTCATAGAAACGTGTTAAAAAATTAACATATTTCGTAAGCTCATTGGTCGCGTTGGTACTTATATATACGCATTCTCGTATGAAAAACTCGTCAGTTTTTCATTGAAATTCCACATCATGCCAGTGTCGTGGAAAAAGAAAGTCATTTTAAATTATTCTCCAATTGTTTTTGGAGTCTATACGAACTACATCTACATTACACAGTGTTGCAATATATAAAAAGAAGGCGTTGGAAAAAAATTGTCCTCAAAAATAAATTTTCATTGGTAGTAAATTGTTTCATCTTAAATTTCGATTTAAAAAAAATCGAAACTATCACAAAATATACTTGATCAATCGTTTACAATAAAAGTTTATGACTTTCGGTACAGTGAAAAAATCAAATACAAAAATATAACATTAAAGGATATTTAAATCGCGAAGTAGAGAAAGAAAAGCGGAAGTCTAGATCCGGGTAGGTGGAATATCGCATATGAATGACGACAGTATGGAGAACAAGCGTGACTTATCCACCGTGCACGCTGTGGCTCTCTGAATAAATATCGTATTGTAATTAAAGGAATCGTTCGATCCATAAATCAATGACGCTCGGTTTGTATATCAGAGCTGTTCATATTCCATATGATGTGTATCATGGGACGATCCGGGCAAGCGAGTCTTCTTCTCCCTCTCAAAAGGAAAGACCAGAAGAGTTTCGCGATCGCCGTGGGGGGTCTTCCTATGCTAATGGTGCCCTCGCACGAAGCGTATTTCCTTCTCTCTTTCTCTCTTTTTATTTCCCTCTCCGTCTTTTTGTGGCCTGTAAGGGCGGAATCTTCGGTACGAGGAGGAAAAGTATAATCTCTGTACGATATCCTATATAAAGCGCATATATATTCAAGTCCAGATAGCGTTGATGTGAAAAAGCTCGCGGATGGCCGGCCCTGACCTGCCGCTTTCTGGCCCCCGAGATACGATTCTCGCTCGTCGTTGCGAATCCTCTCGTTTCTTCATTCGCGATCTCTGGCTCTCTTCTCTCTCTGATCTCGCCGACCGGCGGACGCTTATCAATTTGTTACGGATACTGTTTGTTAAATCAAATCAAAAGCCTGCGCGGGGGGCTATAAATAATACTGTTTAATATGTGCCTCTGCATTCTCTCCCTCGGTGTCTCTTTTTTTCTCTTATCGAGGCCCATCGAGCGATGAGCCGTCTCTCGTATCTCACGAGAGCGAGAGTACGCTCGGTCATATTCTCTCTTTTCCGCCCAGCAGCCTTTTACCGCGAGTCTCGGCGCGCTCTCTATGCACGGAGGAGCAGATCCTGCTGCCCGCGAGAGGCGCAACGATCTATCGATCATTATCCTTCGGTATTTAATATCAAGATCCTGGCTAGAGCTATCGAATTTCGATAACGAGCTTGCGTGGGTTTACAAGTTCTTCCACTTCTTGCATTATTATTAAAATACATTTTCCGATCTGGAATTATACATTTTTCACTGCCAAAAAGGACGATCCTCTCAACAGTGCGACATTTATGGATCGGCTGAATCATTTAACACGTAATTAAAATGAATGAGAAGCAAATGTAATGGAAAGCTGTTGGAATTAGTATTTGTTTATCGCCCGACGAAGCAAGACGCGCCGATTACTTTACATATAGAATGATGCTCTCGAATATTTAGCGAATTGATTTTGAATGCTTTTTTTTCACGCGATCGTTAAGCGCGAGCGCACACGTGAGAAAATGAATGTAAATGAATGGGGAAGGAGAAATAAGTTTGCAAACAATCGAGTGTGGATAAAGGAATATTCGGAGCAAAAGAAGCGAGCGGAGGAGAGAATTTATTCGTCCGAGCTGTGTGTGTAACGCTCGAGTTCCCCGTGAGGGAAAAGGAGAAAGAGCCGAAGAGAAATAAGGAGAAGGAGAGAGAGCCTCGAGTATTCCGCGCGCCTGGACAAATTAACATGAGCCCATGCCGCTCTATTAACAAAGGACGATACAAATTAGATTAAATCGCCAGAGGGGTCGGCATTGGGTACCTTATAAAAGCAGACCGAATGATGATACAACTTGATTAATTGACGAACGTCATGCAACGCTTAAACGGCGTTCGTCTAGCAAATGAGACGTGGCCGGGCTATCCTCGATCAGTCAGCCAGACCGGACCATCCAACTTTCTGTACTCGCTTGCGCACTAACTATATCCAATTTAACCTTTTTATCCGCGAGCGAACATTTTCACCCGCGCCTTCATAGCGTCCCTTTATCCGATCATTTTTAAACTTTTGTTTAAATTACGAAAAATTCGATTACGAAATTACGAAAATTCTTAAAAAATTTCAATTAGTATGATTTTTTGTTAAGACTGTGATAAAAAATCTTTTGGTACGATCCAAATTTTTATCTATGTCTCAAAATTAAATGAAATATTCGAAAATTTGGCAAAAAATTGTTATATAATTTTTTAAAAATATATACGGATAAAATTATATTCTTGAAAATATAATTCTTGTATTAATAAAAAAATGGTAAGCTATATTTTGACATGTCGCGTTATAAAAATGTTTTTTAAATTTACTTTCGACACGAAGGAATGATGTATTATTGGATAAAGTTTTTTGGTTCGAGCAATGACATGTGTGCGGAGTAATAACGCAAGAAGCCCGATGGACGAAGCTGCCACCCACGTTAGTGAAAACTGGCAGAGTCGAAGCGAGTCTTCTGCCTCCCTCCTTTTTTTCGAGTGGCGAACATAAATCTTGACCCACGCCATTCAACGCTATCATTACGAGGCTCGCTCTGACTAGAGAACCGACGCCGAAAATTTAATAAATTCCTGGTAGTAGTGGAAGCTACTCCTGGACCTTGATCATCTCTGTAGTTTCATTCGTGCTGCTGTTATATATTTTATACACAAAAGCCATGGTATATATTATGTGAACGCGAGCAGACTTTCCTCTTTTCCCCTAACTTCGAAAAAAAGGTGCAAACACGAGAATATATATTTATTCGGATGCATGTGTACACATCGAATATGATGATGATCAAATGATTTTCGTTCATCGCGACCATCAACGATACGGAAAAAAAAATCTCGAAAAGGGCGATACACGCGGATCAGAGCGAAGGAGGAAACGAGTAAAAAGAATTTGTATCGTATGAGAGTCACGGTCTCGAAAACACATAATCGCAGGAGTAAAAAGGTGACCGGTTTTAACAATACGAAATGCTCGGAGGAGAGCCTCTGACGGCGCGGCCCGGTGTTGGAAAGCCCCCGCAGTCTGACCAATATTTAATTACAGATAATTACCGGTTATAATGCACGCAGGCGAGCAGCCATCGGTGGCCTGCCGTTTAATTGATCGGCTTTGCGCCTGATTTGTGTATCTTTCGTTCGCGCGGCCAACTTTCAGGATCTGCCCGCGAGGGATCTTTTTTATTTTTGCTTCATTCCTCATACCTTTTTTTTCCATTATATACCTCCACGCTTTGTTTTGGCTCACTTCGGTCACAGTATTTATAATTCTCCTTGTAGACAACCTCTGATCGATTTATTGTCAAGTAATGAGGATCGCGTGTATAAACATAAAATCGTCGTACACGGCTCACCGATCTTCATGAATATTAATTGACATCTGTGACCATTACATTTTTCTTGTCCTCGGGACTCACTGTTTTTCCATCTATTAATTAATGAGAAAAATAAAAAAATAAATTCATACATGACCATCGATCGTTTTGAATCTTTCGTCACAAATGAACATTTTTGTGTTGAAATGCACGAGGTCAGGAAAAAAATAAGTTGAGAACGCGAGAACGAGAAATAAGGGAAGTGAGGAATATACGATTGAGGAAAAGAAATCGCGAGAGAAGAAAGATTGGAGAGAGAGAGAGAGGAAAAGAATGAGAGCAGCGGGATGAGAGAAATCGATCGCTTCTATTACGTTATTACTACGGTTTATTGAGACTTACAGCGTGGCTCTTCGACACGTTCGGATATATCGTAATCGGCAGGTAAACCTTCGTCCAATCTTTCCTCCCATTTTTATTCTACGGTGCGCTCCTTATTGTCCTGCGATTTGAACGGGGATCCTCTCTCAGTTGTTGCAACACGAATTCTCGATTACCGCGGAGCCCAATCTGCGGCGCATCTCGTCCGAATCCGCGCAAGATGCAGATCATCGACACGAAATACTATTAATAGTCGTTTGCCGGATCACTGCCTCGGGTAATCGAGCCTCCAGAGTAAAACTCGCCCGATTCGACCTCCGAAACCGCAGCACGCTTCCGAGAATAATTGAGAAATGTCGTTGAATTATCTGCTCTTTTCGCCTCCACGTTTATCCTCATTCGATACGTATCTGACGAATATAAAGCGAAAATAATGTGTTTTGCTCTCCGCATCAGAGAGTTGAAAGCAGAAGAAATATAAGACCCAAAAAGTGTACGGTGTGTAACTAATTTACATTGACAATTATCGTTATTTCCTCTACCCGACAGGAATTTTCGAATTATCGACGTTTAAACGCGACGAGTGCTGGACATCAGCTTTTCATTGAGGATCGAGAAGTCTTGAGGAACACACTCGGCTCTGACGGTGAAACGGTAACGGTAATGGTGGATCGCGGGGAAATGAGCGGACAGGGGAGAAGGAATGACGAAAAACGTTGGACGGAAAAGGAAAAAGGGCTACCTGGAATGGAGAAGACCAATCCGTCTTGCACAATGTCCAACAGCGACGTGCTTGAATCACAGTGTCATTGTTCGCTTGATTGCTTCTGGCTGTCAACGCAGAGCCGCGCGACACACGGCGGAGCCCGCGTCTACCCGAGTCGTCGTCTTTCGTAGACGATTAGCTCCGCGCTAAGAGCGAACACCCAGCGTTCACCGTCCGATTTCTTCTCCATCCTGCGCATTTCCTTCGTGATTGAGATCGGACAGGTGCTTCGAAAACGCTGAATCTCGACCTTTCTGCAAATTTCTTCGCTGTCGCTCTTATTCATCCTCTGAAGTCGCTGTTCACCATATTTTTCAAAATACCGGCGTCGATGAATTTATTTTGACAGGAAATGCTCATTATAGTTCTCGAACCTTATTTTTTTATCAATGAAAAAGATAAAATTTAATCTTGGAGATTTTAACGCCCGACGCGGATCAAAGAGTGGAAAGAGAAAGACGTTGCCGGTTTCCAGCAACGTATGAGAAATTATAATAATCAAGCGGTTGACGGGATCATAGAGGCGCGGACGGTGATAACTACTTCCAGTCTTAAAAGCTGCTAGAATGAGAGAGGCGCGAGCAAAAGGACGCCACAGGTATATACACGAAGACCATTTTTGTAAGAGAAAAAAATGAAATAAATTTACTTTTGGTATTTGTCCTAACCTTGCATCCAAGAAAAGTAACGAGTTTTGAAGATCTTTGTAAATAAATAAAAGCAAGAACAAAAGTAAAAAGCCGGTATAAAAACATCAGGCGAGAGAGGTTTCTCATCGTTGAGAAGGAAGCGGTTTTTGAAGGAACCGCGAAATTTGCCTCTGTAGCGAGAGCGCTGGAATGTTAAATCAGAATGATTCCTGTGTGGAGAAATTTGCGGCTCACAAAAGAAACGTCAGATAGGGGAAGGATCCGGACACTTGACGAAACGCGCATATATTTATTCTGAGGTTTGCGAAGCTGCGGTCAGCTTCTCAGGATGTTGGAGTATCTGGAGCGGCGGCGAAAGAGTTAAAAGTTGAGGCCGGATGAGAAAGAGAAAGATAGAGAGAGAGAGAGAGAGAAAAAGAGCGAAATAAAGAAAGAGGAAAAAGAGAAAGAAGCAATGGGACTGTGCTCGCGGTAGTCGGCGACGCCACTGTCCACCTCTCTGCATCGTCATCATCCATCGAGCGCGGCTACAAAGACAACGCCGCCGTCCGATGAGGACGGGAGAGACGGGATCGGGGCGGGGAGTAACAGGGTGGCGAACTGAAAAAGTGGCTATGCTAAATAATAGGGCTGCGTCGTCGCTGCCGATCCCGGCTTCGTCCGTCGCTTTCTCGGCTGCTTTCGTCTTACCGCATAGTTCATTCATGATTTCGGATTCAGTATCCCCTTA
The DNA here is from genome assembly GCA_030522605.1 of Cremastinae sp. B BG-2022a. Taxonomy (NCBI): domain Eukaryota; kingdom Metazoa; phylum Arthropoda; class Insecta; order Hymenoptera; family Ichneumonidae; species Cremastinae sp. B BG-2022a. Next base: position 6,300 of record JAPYYX010002988.1, read on the forward strand.
ACGGATGAGCAACGGATGAGGACGAATCCCCGTGGCTCTTTTCCGTCCCGCGAGGAAGAATCCGCACGGTTATCGATATTTCCTCTCTCGCAACTTGCACCATGCACCATCGGCGCCCATCGCTATTTGCAGGCTTATCATATTTTCTCCCGAGTCTCTCATCGTCTCTCTCTCTCTCTCTCTCTCCCCACGGTAAAATACTCGATAGTCGCGAGTTTCCAGAGAAACTGCCAGGACGCGAAAAGCGACGGAATTGGAGAAAGGGAAAAAAGAATAAGGAAGCAAAAGGAGCAAGAAATGAAGCGACGAGCGAACGTTGAATTTTTTTGTCCTCGCCCAAACCAACCGTTCTTTCCCTTTTTCGGTAGAACCTCGTCTTTCTGTCGGTGAACGCAACAGGGATGCCTATCGCTGGCATCCTTAGCGCTTTTATATCTGTAACACGCGTCGCTGCTGACCATATCTAGCGCGAGGGAAACACACGGCAGCTCTTCCAGCGATCATCGCTCTGACACTCCGACGGATACATTTTTCTACATATATTCTTAATGGAGAGGCATCACTGAACCTCTCTCGCCATTATTACCTCGCTCATGCACCATCATCCTCAGCATGACCGGAAGAGCTGGCCCCCGCGTCCATTTTTTACTCTCAAACGCACCGATTTACCGTCATAATGACACGTCTTTAACAATTACTCAACATTTTAACACGGAGCCTTTATCGAGTAAATTTTTACTTTTTTTAAACATTTCTCAGCTCTTCAACCACAATTAAGTGTTGAATCTTTCTCTCACAAGACTATAAGTTTTACGAATAATATTCTCAAACATATCGTGAAAGTGAAAAATTAAATAAATGAAGTAACAAGATTATTTCAATTAGGTTAGAAATTTGCCCAAAATCTCGATAAAATTTTTATTTTCTTATGGCGCCACTCGATCGAATTTTTCTGTCGATAATGAAAACAATGATTAGAGCGCAAGCCAAAAACACAAAAGATTTTTCCGATCTTTATTTGAAGGCTGCTTTTTCTCGTCGGTATATAAAAAGAAAAGAATAAGCAACCTCATCTCGAATTCTCTCAGGGAAGGTGAGAAGGAAATAAAGGAGGAGGTAAAAATTTGGACCACCTATTAGTTACGGTGTGTTCCTGCCTGAAAGAAAAAAGATCGTAAGCAGGTAGTATACTGCCTACTATATACGAGTAGATGATTTTTTTAAGAGAAATCTGCCTCCGCGTCGAAACGTTACGACTGCATTTCGAGCGAAGCATCGACTGATGGTCGGCACAACTAAAAACATTCATCCCAATTCTACAATGCCTCATGGAATATTCTTTTAAATCTGAAAAATACAAAATTTCACTCCTGCAATTAAAATTTTTGAAATTATTATTTTGACTATTTCCTCGTCCGAAATTTATCTTCCATCACCATTTGAACAGTTCACAAATAATTATGAAATGATTCTTCAAAGGTTTTTTTTCCAATTTAATATTAGCTGCAATTTAAGAGCGTTTTAAATAATTAGAAAGCTAACCGATATATACTAATAAACTAAAAGTGAAAAAATGTCGTTAGATTTTTTCTACGAATGATTTGATTGCTGATGGTTCGTTCCATCAAGCGAACTCGTCCACGCTTCTTTCGCATTATCGCTCGGATGCATAAAACTCCTCACAATCCGTTTAAACTCGCCGCCGGTATTGGTCATTGGTGTCTGGCGGCGAGGGGGATGAGAAAAAAATAAATAATGAGCAGTAGATTCATTACCACCGCTGGAGCGATTGCTTAAAGGATCCACGAGCATTTTGACTTTTTGTCACGGCATGAAATTTAGGAGCGATAATTTTTTTCTCGTTGAATCGTCCTCGAGAATAAAGGAGAGCATATGAATCGTCGAAACGGAATTCATACTCGTTCGGTGTACTCGGTGAGTTGCTCCTATCGACGTCAATTTTAAAAATTGATCCGAGCGCGTATATCGGTGGATCTCGAGAATCTCGAAAGATATCCCGAAGGGCATTGGACTTGTCGCATCGTCTTCGGGTACCTGTTTGTCGCCAGGACGACACTGGCGTTAACGTTTTCGTTTTTTTTCTTCTTCTCTCATTTCTCCTTTTTCCTCATTTTATTTCGTTTTTTCCCCCTGGACGTGATGCGTCGAGCCCATCAGACGTGTTTCAGATGCCGGACAGCCGGAGTTCTCCGAAGCGTCCTCCTCAGCGACGAATCAAAGAATGAGCAAGAAGAGATGAGAACAAGAAGAAATCGCAACGGGCAGCAAATTGCAAGCGCAGCACAAGTCTCGCACAGGTAGAGAGGCAGAAATGTGTGAGACTGCACCTGTAACGTTTAGCGAGTCTGCCTCGTTTCCTCTCTCATCTCCTCCCCTCTCGCGAGAGACTTTTCTACACTCGCCCCTCCTGTCGCCGCGTTTGCCTGCGCGTATATCGATCGTTCATGTAAAACGCGTTAATCCGATCGAATCGAGAGCTACGAGGAGATGATGCTAAAAAAATGAAATATGGCGTCATCGAAGATACGGTGGATGAGCTCAAATGCCCGTTATCGCCTTCCGGGAATCTCTCGACAACACACACTGTCAACTCGACTATTTTATTTTCTCTTAAATAGCAACTATTTATTTCCCTCATACTTATATAGCTAACAGACGCTCGGGGATCAAGACTGTCACCAGTTTTCAGGAAAATGAAACTTTTGTAATTTTTTTAAAAAGATTTATCAGGAATTCCTATCTAGACGCCACTGTGTCACCTCGAGGATTTTATGTTCACTCAAATAACAACTGTTTATATCACAGCGAACAGCCGGAAATCGAGATTAAAGTGTTTCGGTAGTAAAAGTGAAGATGATAAAAATTTGATGACGTTCGAACAGAATGTTTTTCCAAGCAAAGTACGCATTATTTTTTACAAAATTTTTGTACTCATGTTCATTGGGTTATTGACTCAAAAACAAAAAGATATTTTTTTATTCCACTAGTCGTCAACGATGTGGATATAAAATTATTAAGGAATATTAATAATGATTCATCTGACATTCAGCAACATTGTCCCTAAATTAAATAATTTACAAAAAATAATAGTTAATTTACGAAAAATTGAAACTCTTCGACATTTTTTTTAATACGTGACAATTTGACTTCTCAACGAGGTTGAGAATCCCAATTTTTCTTCTCTAAGAAACATAAATATATCACACTTTTCGAACATCCGATTGATATGTTACGATCGTTAAAACAACTCGCAATTTAATTAATGAAAAAATTACTTGGAATTTCAGTACCCAAAGTACATTGTATCCCAAAGGATATAATATATGTTGGACGCATACGAGATCTCCGTAAAATTACAACTTTTCATCGGATGATAATAAATCGATATGAATTTGCGAGCGTGCAATCAGGCAGAACCCTCAGCCATATTATTTTACAAAGTACCAAGATAATGAAGGCGAATTCGATCGGTGGAGTGCGCAGGTGTGAACGAACGCGACTTCCTCTATTTTTGTAAGGAATACATCGTGAATGCAAAGTGACCGGCAAGGTCGTGATTCGAGAATGAGAGAAGGGGAGGGATAAGAGAGATAGAGAAAGAGTTCTCTCTCCTCGAGAAAGGAGCCTGGTCATAGCCTCTTGGCAGGTAGTCATACAAGCGAGACGGACGTATAGTGGTAAGTTTGAGCGGAGAAGTGAGTATCTGGCTCATCATTCAATGACGAAGAAGCGAGGAGGAGATCCGAGGGAATCGAGAGGTGAACGCGGGACGCTGTGTGTATTATACATATATATAAAGAAGTGCATGAGAGAGGAAGGGAGAGAAAAGAGGGAGGGAGGGAGAGAGAGAGATGAGGAAAAGGAGCGAGAGACAATGTAGGTGAAGCAGAGAGGATCGAGGGGATAGTAAAGGCCCCGGGCGAGGTCACCCACCCCCGCCCTCCTGAGCCCCGCGCCCCACATCCTGATTACCCGCCGCCGGGGGCGGGACACACTGTAATGAGCATCGAAGAGGTGCTCAACTTCGACACACCGTATACACGCGGTGGTCCCTCTTTACCCCGAGCGGACCGAGCACGCACGCCGAATCTTCTCCTCCGTAGGACCGGATCCACCTCTGTGCTACTTTGGAATATTTTATTATAGACGCTTCGCGAACGAGACGAGACCTCTCGGGATATGTACATACTTCCTGTTATGATGGAAAATAGGAGGTCAACGTTTCGTTTGATTTATCTAGAAGGATGTTTTTATTTTCCAGTATCGCGAAATTAGAAGGGGTTTTATAGGTGATAATACGTTTTTTATGAATATAAGGGGAGCGGGAGCGGGATTCTTCGGAAATGGTGAATGATGCGGTGAAAGATCGGTCTGGCGAGGTCCCGGAGCGATAATAGCAGAAAGGGTTCCGTTGTGAAAAGGGCGAGCGATTCGGAAGAGCAACAGATAAGAGGGGAAAGAGCTGGTGGTTAACACTATTGGGCATAAGGAAAAAAGCGGGCATCGAGAAGGGATGAATGATCCCGACAGAGGGAATACGAAAGTAGGTTGTTGGATGTCGTCATGAAGACAGACCGGATGATGGAACGATGTTATTTTAAGTTTTCCGCTGGGGGTTATGTCTGCTTCTTGCCCCTAATCGGCTGTCAGAGGGACTTTGCGAGATCGGTCACCCTTGCGCGTCGAGATACCCCTCTGGTACAAGAAAACGGATAGGGATGAGCAACCCGCCGTGTGCATGCATCGGCCAATCCTGCATTAGGCTATCCCTTTCTCGGAGACTAAGATAAAAAGGAGGAGGAAGAAAAAAATGGAACCCCCTGCGGATGCTGAAGCATCCGAAGACGAGGAAAGAATGAGAAACGGGTAAAAGAGAGGAAGATAACAAGTGGCTGCTGGTCCCCCCCTAACAACACACGAGATTCGCGGCCTCAACCCCAATAGAATTTCATACACTCCTTTTCGTCAGGGCTTGAGGGTGGATTCAAAACGTTTTACTCTAAAACTCATAACCTCTCGGGTGGGGGAGAGGACAGGGACCTGTTGATCCTCGACACTTCAAAGCGGCCAAGCACGCATATAATACCGTTTTTTATTTATGTAGTCCGTGACCCTTCGAAATCTTGGAGCAACCCGTCCGTCGAGGAAGGGCGCCCGCACCGTGGACCACACTCGGAGCGATAATATTTATTTGACAGTCATCCTCCAAGAAATTAAGAGCGAGACTTTTACTCCGGATGATCGATCGATCAGTCATAATATCGATCGGAATAACCACTCTCTCTCTCTCTTCTCTCTCTTCCTCCCTTCTTTTTTTTCATCGACGTCGATCAACCGAATAACTCAACGGTTACTGCTTCCTATACATTTTTTCCGCTTCTTTTTTATTCTCAATTGGAGCGCTTCTCGTTTCATCGCTCGAAGATCCGATTCATTCGTGACTACATTATCATTTTCGTTCAATAGCAAAGTCGTGGACATCGAAAATTCAATTCTCCGTCAGGCATTTTTTATCCAGAATGCGAGCGGGGGGGAAAAATTATACCATCGGGCCAACTTTCGTGCAGATGGGGAAAAAAAGCCGATTTTTCCTAGCTTGCGAAAAAATCGATTTTTTTTCGGGTATACGGACGGTGTTGTACGAGACTGTCATTACTTTGCATTAGCCACGGCTTCTGGTTTCTCTGTATCTCGCCGCCTTGCCGGGTAATCGTAATGGCGCACGACGAAACGCAGTGCCAAACTGCATTAATTCGCGTTACACGGGTTTGTCATTCCAGATTGGATCGAGAGTGATGAAAAAGGACGATCGCCGGATGCGAGCAAATTTTTTAAATCCTCGCGCACCCGGAGAGCGAGGATGTAAGTTATTTAAATTTTATTAGAATGAATGAAGTAAATCGGCGGTAGCGATAAATGAGCAAAAATGCGCAAACGTCTCGTCTGATTGGCTCTCAGCGGGTTGAATTTGTAACGAGACGAGGAGAAATAAATTTGCGTGATTCGGGAAGGAGAGGCCCCGGGAGGGAGAGTGGGAGAGAGAGAGAGAGAACGAATCAATGACCGTTCTCGATTTCAAGGTGACGCGATCATTCCCTTGACCGAAACGAAACTTCATAGAAGGACTGTAGGATCGTAAATATAAGGAAGGACAGCATACAAGGAAACAAAAGACACCGACATTTTTTGCGATCAGCGGGGCTGAGCGGACTCGGTTTCAGTTTCCGAGAGTCTCGCCGCGCGGATAGTCCTCGCTATAGCTCGATATTTCGACGGGTCAACAGCAGTCAGCAACCTTCAAGGATGTGGGAGAGTATTTCGTAACGATGTTCTTGAAATCGAGCGAAGTTATTCGGCGGGCTTATAACTTCTTTTGTGTATAACTTTTTGTTCCCCGAGAGCCGAATGCTTCATATTTTTTCGCTCAGCGATAATGGAGGAGCGAAATAACGGCGAGAAGAATTCTTTGCGCCCGAAATTTCGTACTTGCGAAACGGATAAATTTTTAGCAGAGCTCGCGCGCGTTTAGACCGAGATGTATAATGAACTCATGAAAATCGATGTTGGTATACTTATTAATGTCGAAATATTACAGCGTTGCTGGATTTATAAACTCACCGTAGGTACGTTCCGCCACGGGCTCGCTCAAATCTGAAACACAATGGATTCTAAAATAAATAACGTATTAAAACGCGAGTAACCTCATTACTAGTTATGAGTCTCGGTTATATTTATTCATCCTTCGAAATGCAGCCGACAAGCTACTTTCACTTCTTTCTACAATACGCGCACACAGACACGTAAGGCACACAACACGAGAAATTTCACTAACCACCAGATTAACTTTCGCATCACCGTGAATAAATGAGATATTAATGAGTTTTTTTTTTCTTCGTAGCGGTTATCACTCCGCCAAAGCACGATATATTTATCAAACCGAGAGTCTTTGAATACTTTATAGACTAACGAAAAAAGAATCGGCACGCTCGTTTTGTAATAAATTCCATTAATTTGTATAAAACGGTTTAATTATTTAATTGCCTCGCGAAAGAAACTTTAGATGCGCGTAGATAAATTTTTAGTGATTCTTTTTCTTTCGTGGAATGACTTTTCACACATACACAGGGAATATTCGAGAAACTTTTTAAAACTTGATTGAAAAAAGGAAGGTTTCTGCTTTTTCTTCATTTCCAAGTACACATAAATTGTCCGATGATTGACAGTTCTCTGTCTCAATTTATTTTGGGATAAGGCAGTGCTCGTAAAGGGGGAGAGCAGTAAAACGTACAAGGAATGGAAAAGTTTTTAATTCGCGGCGTTTTTCGAACGAAAAATGAATTTGGTCGCCGTTGCAGCTGTGGGTATTATCGTGAGGACTCGAATTTAATAGTCTCGGGAGAGCATGAATGTCGCATGTCCGTTAACTGAAACGTCGTTCGGGAATAGGTATGCTGTCGGACCACCGGTGCTTAGTAATGTCTTACTCAGGAAGCTATCGAATAAAAGCAGCGAGGAAGCGAAACAAGCACGCGAAGGTATTGGGTCATTGAGTGTCATAAACGTTCGTGGAAGCCAACGATGGACGTACTGCATGCTAATGCCTCGATTAGAAATTCACGTTATTGATTTCGTACCCGAAGTACTCTGACTATCGGTAAAAACAATGCGCCTCTTCATTCCTCCTCATCGAACGTAAACAATTATTTCCTCGACCTGGATCTCTCATCCTCAAACGATATTCTCGTTTGATCCTTTCTTTCCTAATATCCTCCTCATTCATTGACGCACGACAAATCGCAAATAAATTCTAAATAAATTTGGCAGAGAGCCTCGACAGTTTATAACAGTTAAGAATCTTGGCTCTATTCAAATTATTTTTCCAGTGTACCGAACGTCAGCGTGTCGAATTCTAATGACGCGATCGAGTGGGAGAGATGCGAATGGAGGCCAACGATAGATAATAAATATTAAACAACTTTCAACCTGTGGCGAGCACGCATTATTGCCTATTTGCATACATTCTTATACCTCTATTTTCTCTTTCGATTCGATTATGCTCGGTTTTCAAATAACATGAAATCCTTTAGATTTTATTCAAGATCGACGTATTTGACGTCTCGTTGATTTCTCTCCCCAGCGATTAGTGTGTGAATAATTTTTTTATTCGCGTTTGCTCGTTCGGCTGTCTGTGAGTTATATTATATTTAGATATAGGAACACCTAACATTACAAAAATATTTACTTTATAACATTTTTTTCATTTGAAATTCAGTAACAATTGAATTTGAAAATTCCAAACTAAATATTCCAAGTGAATTGAAAAAATATATAAGTCCTGTAGTAAGTTTTTTTTTCACGAATATTGAAAAAATTGTGACTTGTTATGCGAATTCGTTGATAGAAATCAAAGATCCGAATGATTGTGGAAAAGTTGAAGATTCTTGGGACGATTGCGAGGGGTAAAGAATGGATCGAACGACTGAGAAAACGACGACTCCTGTTCGAAGAAGAAGAATAAGAAGAGGAGGAGGAGGAAGAAGAAGAAGCGTGTGCAAGGAGTATTGCGCCTCGAGCAACGCAGGCGCTAACTACCTTGCAGGCGAGAGAGAAAGAACTGTTTCGCGGCATTGTGTGTGACGCACAAACGAGTCCACACACTCGGGACAGGCCACACGTTTTATCGATTTATCGGTTGTCGCGAGAGCCGGTTTACTCGCTAGTTCTATCCCGGATCGATACTCAGCTATAAAATCTCGCATAGATTGAACTATGAATAAGCTCCGAGGACTACCATCCGACAATGCTAATGGGATAATATAAAGAACAATTAAATTGTCCTTTTTTGGATCTCGGCTCAATCTGCGACGAGACACGGGGAGAGAGAAAAAATGTACGGCGATGATTAAAAAGACGCATTGAATGCAACATGGGCCGGGGAATTCGTTGCAAAAGTTTTATTATCTCGTACTGAATTACGAGAACTTTTTTTTTCTCTCGTTTCGCGAATTTCGTCTCGAAATTTCATCGGAAAAAGGGAACATTATTTTCCAATGAAATTTATGATTCTCGTTAGCTACCGGGGAGTTAAAATATGAGTGACATTTTGCAAAAAAAGAATCTGTGTGACAAAAGTTGAAACGGATTCTTCGTATTTCAACGCGTTTCCTCGGGAAAAACTTTTCGTATAAATTCCGAATGAGCCGGAGCTCTGGAAACACTCTCAGCAAGATTACTGATAAATCATGGAAGGATGAGTTATTTATCGATAGAGCACAGAGTAGAAGGAGAAAGAAAGAGAAAATTACAACAAAATATTGTGACTACGGCGACACAGTTTTTTTCACATTGGTCACATACCGCCTTTCTAATTCGTCTCGGCTTGTCCGCAAAAAACGAAAGCAGCGAAAGCGAGTTCAGTAACAATGCAGATGCGGACCTTCCATTTATTACGACGTTAAAATTTACAAAGTTGATTTCTGGCGCCATATTTATATTGCAACGTTTTATCGTTCTCCGTGTCTCTATTATCACATTTTAATAAGTCGATGGATTACCCCGGTACACACACGGTTTTGAAAAGTTCGTCAGTATTGGATGGGCGGGCCTTTTGGGGTTTCAGGTTCAACGATGACTCGCTGGATTCGTCGTTACACAGATTAAACATTTGATAATAAAACTGGTACTAATCCAGACCGAGAAATCTCCGCTTATTATATTTTTCGTGGCTCATTTATTTCAAGTACAGGCACGGATTGATAAAAAGCCAAGTGAGCCGAAACGATAAGTCATCGATCCGGTATCGCGATGATTTGCGAGAAAATGAGAATAAACGAGTTGCATACCCGGTGGAGAAAATTTCGTAAAGCTCGGATAAATGTTTTTCCTCCGATCATTATCTAGGAAAAATTCGCTGTCATCGCGAACGATGGAAGGATGAACTTTCGCATAGGTTGGATATTCTCGTTGGAACGAAAATTGGACTACCGTTTCACCCGATGATTTAACAGCTTACGGTATGTGCGGCTAATCATGAGAAAAAAAGTGAGCACGAGAGAAAAAAAGAGTAGCTTGTATGGAGAAGGTGTGCTCGTTGGCGTTGTTTAGCGTTGCGCAGTAAGATAAGACGAGAAGAAAGAGAGAAGAGATGAAGATACGTCGGACAAAAGAAGAGAGCCAGACACTCGGAGAGCTCTCGCGAAGAGTCTCAGGGTGCATTTTTTCATTTTCTTTTTTCCTTGTACTTTCTCTCCTCGATGTTTATTTCCACAGGCTCGCTCGTAAAGTCAACACAGTGAGCATCTGACAAAAAAATCTATGTTACTCGAATTGCGTTACGCGGACACGTACGAGCAATTATCGGAGTCATTCAGCGCAAACAGGTGCGTGATTTCTTTCATGCAAATGAAAAGTAAAAATCTTAAATAGCCATTATTCCAATTACAAAGTTTTTGTTCGTTGATTCACCGAGGCTTCGTTAGGGTGAGAATGAAAAACTATTCGCGAATTTCGGAAGAGTGACAGTTTTGAGGAGTCACGAATTTTTAACCCGAATTCCATATCCGCTGTCTCGCGACATTAAAATCGACGTACGGTGTGAATAAACTGGAAAGATGCCATTGCGAGCTGGAGCAAAGTGACTTCACGACAGCGTGACGAATCACCGCCCTCCTCGCCTCCCTATGTATATATGTATAGAAACTTTTTTTTCGTATAGAAGTAACGGAAACTCATCACGTACCGACATCCAAGCTAGCTCGCGTATCGTTTTTGCCTCTGGAACGTTTAAAAACAGTCGCCATGCCAGGAATCGCTTTTCGTTGACTTTCAATCGAATCGTTATTCTTTTTTATCCGCATTACAAAAGCCTAACTCGTTACGTTTTTTTTTCTTCTCTTTCTCTATTTTCATCGCGATCGAGCGACTCGCGAGATTTGTACTCGTGGGAATTAAATCGTAAGAAATATGTCGCCGTTTCAGACGACTTTTACAAAGTAACAACCTCTCGGAATGAATTCGCGATGTCATTCCGGCGATGATTAATTTTCATTGATCAATCAGAAATTGTTGAGCGATCGATTTGGAAGTTTCACTACCGGAAGTGACGAATCGGCGAGATCTAATCTCGTCTAAAACATTTTTTTAAGAGCCCTAATTTGTGAAAAAATATGTGCAAATAAGTGCGGGAGACATATTATACGCGCTCTTCGTACAGAGAGCGTCACGGGCTTGCGCCTCGCTCGTGGAAAACGTGAAAAAAATGGGGAGATTAGGTATGTGAGAACGTGAAAATGAGACTCAGCGTTGCTCGCTTCCAGTATCTGGAATAGAATGAGCCTGGTATGAGTAACCATCATCGTGCCACCGTTTCTGCCACCGCGACTTTCGTCTCGCTATTGCGACATCGATTTCTTGCTCGATGTGGAAGAATAAATTATTCGCTACCGCGTGAGAATGCGACGATTGTCAGTTCCACGGTGCACTTCGAAAACACTCACTTTCCACTTTAGCATTTTCAACTTTCAGGCAAATTATCAATCAGCTTCTTCCTTTACAGGACGATTCGGCATTGCGATGTTAACGAATACGACGATTTATGAATATTTTTCGCATTCGATTCCTGCTCAATGAGTTTATCGATTTCAAACTCCATATATAAATTGTAGTTAAAATGCAGAATGAGTAAAAGAAACTTTCACGCTCGTTTCTGGAAACCCTGAAGATGAAATAAACACTTTTCGAAAATATTCGACGCGCAACGAATTGAATTTTGTTTTCGTAATATTCAACGTTACAATTTTGATAAATGCCATCTCATCGTATTGATGAGCCTGCGTATCGATGATGGTCAAAGATCGATACGCTGCACCACACACGGACGACACGTGAAAGGGGAAAAAAGACAGAGGGGAATGAACGAGCAGAAGAGTTCCGTTGATGGGGGAATTCAACCCCTTCCGGTCTAGTCCCCGGCTGATTCGCAACGAAAACATTCGTCCGCCACGTTCGCAGGGACCAGATGCATTCCCGGGACACATAATCGAGTTGTTTTTCGATCGAAGAGAAAAGAGGGTGAGCCATTACAAATAGAAGCCTGTTTTGCAGACTCGCTCCTGTCCAGGTTGTCATTCGATCGGAATAATTGAATGAATCCGTTCGAGCGATTGTGGCGACGGGGATAACAGTAGTGAGCCAACGAGAATGGACGCGATTATGATCGTCTCGCGTTCGTTTTTCCGGAGTGTTATGAACCATTTGAGAAAAAAATGTTTTCTCCGCCGACACGCAGATAACGCGTCTTTCAAAAGAGTCAACTCGCTCGAGAATTTAACGCGCGGACGTGCGCGTGGAAGTGATTTATTTGAAGGCAACTCGCAATTACGCTCGCGCATATCGTATTAATTCATAAGGTGTATTCTTTGCAGTGAGAATGAAAGCTTGGCATGAGCGTGCATTCTGCATACGCGTCCTATCGTTCGGCACATCTGAGCGGAAGTGAAACACGCTCGATACGGACATCGTCGCGTTATTTGCATGTCAGGATAAATAAAATTCTCATGATCCGACGGATACGTTGCGCAAACAATTTTTCCACGATTTTCCATTTTCCCGCAAATTTATGGACAGAAGAAAAACGCGAGCTGGAAGCACTCATGAAAATTAGCATCCCATTTTTCACACATTTGTGTTTTCAATGACAGTACACGAGCGAATTATATTCTAAACGACAAGGCGATAACGACGCTCTTTGCGGTTTTATGCAGCTGAGAGTCGTGGTGGAAATTGAGAAAAAAAACGTAGTAAAATGAGAGAAAGAGTTTGTAATGCGTTTAAAAGGGACGCTCGCGGCGTGTGAGCGCGAATAATATGCGTGCCGGGGTGGCGGAGGGCAAACTCGCTCGCTATCGGAACACTGTACCTGGCGCGTACCTTTTGCGTACGCAACGTCAATGAGGCAATATTAGTACGCGCACTGTTGCTTCAACGTTTTATGCAGAACGAGAGTAGGCTTATTACAGTTTGCTTTATCGAGAGCGCTCATCGCGCGCATCCGGATTCAAATTACACCACTTCGTGAGGTTTACCCCTCTTATGTTTATTTATTCAGTTATTAAAATTACATTAAGGCCGGACTGTTGTGCCAACCGACATGTACCTTAATTATGCGGGGATCTGGAACACGCAGCGCCGAACCTCGAACGTTGCGAGAAAGAGAAAGAGAGAGAGAGAAACACGTGAGCGTACCTTGCCATTATATGGGAGGAATCGCATCTCTGCGTACGACACATTAACTCTCGCGAATGGTATATGTGTGTCTCTTCTACGAATGACTCTATTGAAGTAACCGCACGCCGTATGTCCTCGCTACTGCGCTAGTAGGAAAATTGATATCCGGATGAAGCGCGATGCTATTAATATTCATTGCTTTCGCTCGCAGTCGATTACACGCTGCATAGAAATCTACCGGGCTTGCAGGGAGGTCCCCGGCTAATGCAATAATTACACACCGTCAATCGCTTCGATATTCACGATAACACGCGTTGAATCTTCTCGAATATATATAATTATATATGTATCTCTCCTATGTGAATACGTCCGATAGTCAACGCGACGTCTCGCCATTCTGAGCGAGTCACCTCGACGAATTATCCTGTCGACCGGTATAAAACATCGACTACTTATCCAATAAATAATCGTAAATTAAAGTGATTGACAATGTGCTGAGATAATATTTCATACCAGCGCTACTGCGTTTGTTTGAAAAATTTATCTTTTTTCCCCTTTGTCTATGCCAGTATTGATGAAAGGAGTTTTCTGATGAAAAATCTTGATCTCGGCTTTAGTAAAATGAGTCAAATGAATTCTCGAACATTATGTAAAACACGCGAATGTGTGATGTTTAATGTTGTGATCGAGTATATAAGTATGCAGTGATAGATGAGAGAGAGGAAAAGTGAATATATTTGTGGCATTTGAAAGAGAAAGACCCTTTTCTTAATGTTTATCAGCACAATAATAATTCCGATTATCATCATAATATTTATGATGATTTTAGACTATATGGAAATACCTAAGAATATTTGAGTGGTTTTTCAGTGGAACCCGGATTCTAAATAATTAATTGATCTATATATCGTTTCTTACAATTACGATCCAAATAGTCCAAATCGTATGAAGCCATAGAATCAGCGGTGATCGAAAGAGTGTCAGGGAAAAGCGATCTCGCCTCGTAGACGATTGGAGAAATGCTTTTTTATAGTACTGTTTGAAAAATGTTCTCTCGTCGGAAGCGTGTATTCTAATGGACTCTCTCGAGAGTGTAACAATACGTGACGTTCGCGTACGTTAACGACAAGCTCGTAATCGTGACACGAAATTCAATTCACGTTAATTACGGGAGAGCATTCTTCGTTCACGGAAAGTTTACGTAGCTTGGACATATTAACGGTACACACGCTCGTATATCGGTACAATGATATGCAACGTTGTCACATTTCTCCATCTCTCGTCGATGACTTGATCCTGGAGATACGGACGTGTGATCGACCACGCTCGTATTTCAGGATAATAGCGCCGGAGCGAGGAAGAGAGAAAAAAGAGAAAGAAATCTCGCGAGTTACGAACTGTAAGAGAACGTGACCTCGGGATCCATTTCCGTAGATTATTTGAGTCACGGCATCCAGGGGATACGTTCGGAGCGGCGGTATACGTTGGAAGACGTTGACGTGGCTACTGCAATTTGCCACTCTCGAATCAGCGCCGAATTTTTTCACTTACGATAGAAATAAGACATTTTTCGGACGTCTTCTGCTACAATATTTATACTAAGTGATGAGAAAAATCGTCATTCGTCGAGGAGCTTAAAATTAGGGTCAACCTAGTGATTATTTAAGCAGGAAGCGACTCGTGAGAATTCGATAATTAATATCCAAAGAGAAAAATAATGAAGGCAACATTTCGAATCTCACGAGAGAGAATCGTAGATGAATAAAGGATGAAAGGTAATATTGAGAAGAAAAAGAAGTGTCTAAACGATTCATTGTAATGGTTCACAGAAAGCGATAATCTCTTGAAGTTTATCTTCCACCGGTGTGACTACTCCAACTTCAAGGCCCCCCGGGCACAGAGCCTTTCGTTTTCTCCTCAGCAAAGCTCATTAAAAATAGCGCTGAATTATATGTACAAGTGTAACAGCGTCAATAAAAGAAAGAAGGAAGGGAAGAATGAAGAGTCAGGCACAAAAGGAATATGAAAAATTGCGCAGCTAGGAGACTCCTGCGGAAGACGTGACTACGTACATTCGTAATAACCTCGGATTGTTCGCTCCCCTTCCTCGCTCGGTTTACCCTTTTCATAGAATTAATTTCTCGACTCTTTTTTTTCTCCTCTCCTCTATCGGATATATGAATAAAATTTCGCAACCTTAGGCAGTTACGCTCGGATTCCTCGCTCTTGTATTTCCCTGTCCTGTGAGAATTGTCGTACCCAAGGCGTCCTCACATTCTTCCTTTCGTGATTCACGGCCCACTAACTTCCTGATACCAGGACCAGTTTCCACACACTATCGCCACAGGAGTGATTCACTTCATTGATACGAAGTCTCGCGCTCAGACGTCACGATCGTTTGACTTCGATCGCATCGGTGGAAAACTATTTTTCACCGCGAAAAGAATTTTTTCCAGCGAGAAAAATATTTGCTGAATGAAAAAAACAAGATTTTTTTACTGCCTTTCTATCTCGAAGAATATGTATCTTCTCGAGACGATCGGAGAGTAAATATAAATATCGTTACAAGAATAGCATTTGCATAAAGCAAATATAAATAGAAATTAGCATGCTATATGACCAAATTTGGTCGCACGGGGTCGCGTTACCTTCCTCGCGTAATATACGACTGCAATAACGTTCAATGAGTATGATAATTAGTGTCAGTCATCATTCGATTCTACGCTTTTTCTCAGACGAGCGTTTCAGGTCCTTGGATCGTGAAATTCACTTCTCCGTCATGGACAATCCTCGATCATGGATCGATGGAATCATCGCGGAGAGATTACAAATTGATAGGGAGCGATGAAATGAAAACTTGGATCTGCCAGATTTGAAAATCCGTGTTGGCAGTAGAAAAATGGGCGAGAAAATATTTCGGTAGGTGAGAAATTGCGAAATGAGCCGTCAGAGTCCCAGCAGTTTCTGTAGATAATTGCGCCGAGTTGGTTAGCAAACTGCTCACGCTATGGGTGATACATACCAACCGTTCACTTGCGATATTACATGCTACTTCGTGCCCATTATGTATGGTCTATACCTCGGAGGATTCCACGCAGCGTAGATATAAAATGAGAAACATTCTTCAAACGAGTGGGGGCAAGGACGCTAACCCAATGTGTCTTCAATTTTTTCTTCTACTGGCGATCTCTTCATAATTTGTTATTCAGCCCAAGGTCTTGTCAGCGTCTTTCTGCATAAATCTTTGAAAAGAACTATTTTTTTTCAGGATGATCGAAATCCTCGAGTTTCTGAAAGCGGTAATAGGATTACGAGATATCGGGTCCAAATCTTTTAACACCCCTAACAGATTATTGAAGTGTCGGGAAAAAGTCGTATTGACACGAATTGGTGAACGATAAAAAAACGTTTCATCGCCTCTTACGTGAAGATTATTCGGTCGAGCAACCTCGATTAAGATCTGCCGAGAATAAAATTCGTTTTGCGCCGCTTCCAGAATTCATTAAAATCAAAATAGTATAGACGCAGTTATTGAAAAAATGTTTATATAAAGAACAGGAGCAACCCTTCTCAATGGCACGCGTTCATGCGTCCTCTCTGCGTCTTGAAAAAAGGGAAAAAAGCTTAATTGGTCGCGTGTGTCCTGACGCAGTGATTTGTCGGCACTGTGAAGGTAGCCCGTGCACCGCAGTCGCAACACCGATCATCGAGAATGGAAGAGTCGGGAAGAGATCGGCTTACCTGGATTTCCAGCCCGGCGGCAAAGAGCTCTATCGGGTGAGATGAACGACAACTCATACTTTCGAACATCACGAATGACAAAAGGGAATAGAGTCGCTAGATCTGCTTACGGATGAACGAAAATAGAAACGAGCTTAATCAATGCCGTAGTAGGATGGGTAAAAATAATATAAAAGAGAAAAAAAATCGTCTGCCACGTGACTTTTGAGCCATCGGCTATAAGCCGGATCCTGCGCATACTTTCTTCTTCGATGTTCCTCAGAATCTTCGGCCTGACCTATTCAAGGTGAGATTCATCCTCGGCCCTTCTACCTGAAACCAGCCGCCACTCTTGATCTCTGCTCTTTTTATTGTTTTTCTTATTCTCTACTCGTTCGTTCAAAACACCAACTACACGGCGATGCCTTTTTATTCACTGATGGGGGCTTCGGGTTACGCAAAAAAGTCGAAAATGGATTCCGATTCATCGCTCTTTCGTCAATGTTTTTCCTTCTACGCATACTGTGATTTTTTCACTTCATATCAACCGACGGTGCAGAAATTTTTGCATTCTCCAATACTTTTTTAAAAATACAATTTTTTTTAATGAAATTTATACTGGACTCGATTTATTTTATAATATTTTCGAGGCAAAGGAAAATAAAAAATGTTCATGACGCTCAGGTAACTTTTCGGAGAACTCTAAAAAGAAGATAATGCTCTTCTACTAAATTTCTCAACTCCAGCTAACTTTTATACAAATTTACAGCGTCCATTTCCGGTGCGTGTATCCTCTTTTTCTCGTAATTTGACGAAAAGGAGATTCAATGAACGGATTACAAGATAAACTGTCGTGATAAATGTGGATATGAAAATCCATGAGGTTGGAAGTGAGCTTCGACACCTCGACGATATCATTTCCGGTTGTCTCAGTGTACACAGATACACACGCGCGGAGCTCCGAGGCGTATCGTTATCTACGCGCGAGAAGCACGAAAGTGACGAGGTCGTTAGCGTCTGCGGACGGCCCGCCAAGCCTCATTTTCTCTCTTTCTCTCCCTCACTCTTTCTTTCTTGAGCGATATACATTTTGTGCATACTGAACACCTATCTCGTCGGTCAATAAAGAATACCGCTCATGCAGATCAAAGGAAAAAAAAGCGACCGTTTGTTGAAATCGCGAGTGATCAAACATAAGGATGACTAAGGGTCCCGATTCCCGATAATAGAAACCTCAACGCGTTTGTCATCCGCGCTCTAAAACTGAACAATGTACGAGATAATACAAATCCTAAATTTCTCCAAATTTGACGGATTCGAATGAACGAAAATTTATTTTTTGACACCGTTATATAAATTGGGTAAATTTGGTGAATAATCTTGATGAAACTAATCTCGTTGAAAATGCTAAGTATTTAATTAACGATCATACAATTGACTAAAAATGTGGGGATGAATTTCGGATACGTGGACAATGATGAGATATCCAGCGAAATTAGAAGGCTATCTCAATTTTCGTTGTATTCGTTGGTATAGTTAATTATTATCTGGTTGTGGATGACTGTGTAGATAATCTCATAAAGATAAGTGATGGCTTATTCTTGTAATCAGTGTACGTATAGGTATGAGCGAGTTAGGAGGAGATAGATCGAAGGAGAGTGAACGACTATATGTATATAAACGCGATTAGGTTTATCGTCGTTGCGGCTTTCATATCCGTAAAAAGCTATTACTGATAATGAAGCACGATCGAAGGACACTTTGATCATAGCTGATGAAAGTACTATCGATGATAATTCGGAAGTTTCGTGGGATGTCGAACGCCATCGCTTATTTCTCGTTAAATTATACACACGTACGTGGGAGAGTATCTGATCGAAGACATTTCCGATGAGGAAGAGTACGAAAATGAACGTATCGTGACCGTGATTACGGCGTACCAGTCACTCCGATTCCGATCTATATAAATACGGTTTCAGCGAAAAGTTAATCGACTGATTGTATCGGTACATCGCTCACCCATCGAATTATAAAAAATGTATTAGATGTCTTTTGGGTACTATGTCCTTATTGCGATAACCGATCGGTCCAGTCATCGACCTTCGTTTTTTTTCTATACCTAAAAGATCTCATAAATAATCTTATTAGGTTATCATTCAGGTTTTCAAAAATATTTGATTTGTTTTCATATCAAAAATCAGGTAAAAAGATTGTTGCGCTCGAAAATACTAGTTTCCAAAAAATTTTCGTTACGGAAATTCTTATTAAAGCCCTTGAAAGATACTCGATTATCATCAGAAGATTCGAATCTCGGAGAGATATGATCGGGATAATATCCAATGAAACTCATGGGAGTAAATTCGATAGTTGTATTCCAATAACAATCCGCGTACACGAAGTTTTTAATGACAGTTTGTTTTTCAGTATATGTCAACAATTTGATTTTATTCATGGATATTAAAACACATTTAAAAATTAAACTCAGGGTGACAGGTGTGTATTAAAAGTAATTTTCGTTTTTCCCATATCCATCGACTCCTTAATAATCAGACCTTCACGCAAGGTATTATCATCGAACGTTCGTTTAATAAATACAACGAGTCGCGCTTGGATAATCGTTGGAAGGAACGATGAGGAGTCTTATCGATGTTGTTATCGTATCGATATTTTCAATTGCACCTTCCAATTTTTCTCTTATTTTTTTCTAATACGTGAGGAAACAAGCATGTTTGCGAAGTGAAGCAATAACAGTTTTAATGTTGAAATTAAAAATGGATTATATCGATATTCAATGTCTACCTGCGTATTATACATTAATACGTTAAATATACGTATCACACCGAAGCAGGAATCAACGGGTATTCTAAGAAGAAAATCAATAGTCCGAGTTGATTGCGCGCTTCACACTCGAAGTGAGATTGCGAGTCGATGAGAGAGATAAGACAGAAAAAATCTTAATTTAATTTCTATTGCACGCATTGAAAACCCGAAAATAATTTTCAAAATGTTTCTTTCCATATGAAGAATGGAAGAAGTTTTCAGACAGATTTCTTTACGCGTCTTTTTTCTCTATGATGTATACCGTACGATTAAGACAGATTTTTGTCTTTACTTTCCCATGGTACAGGAAAACGAAAAAATTGTATTTTAGAATAAAAATGAGTATCAATATTGCTATTGTAATACTGTCCCAAAGATTGACAGTTCTACACCTGTCACGAAGAATCACAGGATAAAAGTGATGTCCTCGACAATTCCCCAGACACGAAAATCTTCATAAATATGTAACGATACCTGCGAGTCATCGTGGACCGATATGATGGTTTTAAAAATCTCTGAAGCTGGCCGAAAATATTGAACCCTAAATATAAGTATAAGAAAATGCGAACTGAAACTAAGTTGCTACTTAGAGATGGTAAGATATTGGAAAATATCGTTCAAGAGCTCACATACGATTGACAGAAATATTCTTGACAGTAGCACGTGCTGTTGACTGCATTTTATTAGCATCTATTTAGTGGAAATGGTTAATTATCGCGATTGCGGTGTAAATAAGCACTAAGGAACAGACATCATGAAATAATTATTTTGCTAGATGTGTGTTAGTATATGAATCACTGGTACTCATTTCTACCAAGAATACTTCCTATTTGTCAGTACGCACTGAATCCTATTTAACGAAGCATTAAAAAATAATGTATCAAGCGAGGAGTATTAATTTTTTTCCCTTATTTTCTAGCCGGGTTTAGTACATAACACCGTGGTTAGCACCTGTTTCTAGAGTTTATAATCGTGATGTTTTCTACTGGCTATTTTCTAATCAACAAAGTGAGGAAAATAATCACTTCGACGACATTGCTCTTAAAAAAACTGTAGACGAGCTAATCAAATTTATCAGGAGAATTTAAAAGTGTTTCAAAAATCGTAGATAACTTTTAACAACGAACGATATAAACAATCAATTATGTGGACTAGTTTATCAATACAAATCGACATATTTGACTGAAATAAAGGTTCTTTCAAATCTATCAGGAAGACTTACCGTTTTCGATACCACGCAGTGGTCCTGATGGGCTTCCTCCAGTGGAAACTCCCTCGTCCTCGCTACCGGTTGTGCTGTTTTCACTTGCCGGACTGTAACTCCTTCTACTGAACATACCGCCACCGATATCACCATCGCTCGTGTTCTTTGCCATTTTGATAGCACGCTCGCTTATCCCATTATTGTTGTCATGGATCTGGTTATGCTGGAGTCGCTCTTGCATTAGCCTGACTCTCGACTGAAGCCTCTGCTGTTGGAGAGAACCAACGGAGAAATCGAGCGGTTGGTCAACGTCCGATTGCATTGGGGTAGCTTGTTGATGAACTTGTCCCTGATGTCTGAGTGCCTGACACATCGAACCAGAAACAAGGGGCTGTGTCGTGCTGGCTTGAGCTATCGGAGAACTTTCCCGCTGCTGTCGTTCTTGTTGGATGCTGTTAGATGGATTCCACCACTGATGTCCACTGATCGTTCCAATTCCACCGACGCTCTGTATTGACCTCCAAGCCTCGATCGTATTGTTATTAGTAGGACTCGCCGATTGTTTTTCCTTTCGCTGCTGCGGGCCTAGACTTTCGCGTTGCGGCACCTGAGATTGATGGTTCCGGTGTTGAGAGGCCATCGCGACCTCCACCAAATTGTTGTTTTCCAACAAGTGCATGCTGGGCGTTTGGGTCATTGACGTAGGCAGTATGAAGGATGCGGATAATACGGAAGGTCCTGTCAGATTTTGCTGAAGATTACTGCGAGTTCGAGAATTTTCTTGCTGGAATGGTAGATGCACTTGTTGAGGTTCTGGCTGAGATTGCGATTGTTGGTGGAACGGGAATGGTTGAGTTTGGGAATTTGCAAGTACTGGTGCTGATGGTATATGCCGGACGGTCCGGGCCGCCTCAGCTACCCACCGGCGGACCGCCTCGCTGTCGAGGCCCGCCAGCCCTGCAGACTTCGTTTTTGACTGTCCTCCGGAAGATAACAGTGCCTTCTCGGATATCAGACTACCGCCGCCGCCGGGAAGCGCCGCGAGGACTCCCGTACCCGCCACCGCGACAACTCTAGTTCCTCACGAAGCACTCCCGTAAGCACTGCTCTTGGCAATACGGAAATATGTTTTGTGCTTAATCCTCTGTTTTTAATTGCAGAGGAAATCAGTTAGTTCACCGATCAAACACGACCTAAAGCACTTTGACACGTTCTCTTACGTTTAAATCACTCGATGAACTCTCAACAAGCTTTTTCTACGATGCGATCATTACTCCAATTGCGTTTCATCTGTTTTCACGAGTCAACGACACTTTTCAACTGGATCAAGGCGTGATACTCGACATTTGCAAACGCGGTCAAAATAATAAACACTGAAAGAGTCACTAGTAATCATGACGCATTCAAAAGAGAAAGTTAAGAAAACCGAAAGATTTGAGTACAATTGTCACTGGTCACTTAAACTTTTTCGATACAATGTCGTGGTATCGATTTTTTGACATCACAGGCACGATTTGTGCGATATGTTCACGTTGAATAATACTGTCTTTTCATATCACGAATTATGTTTCTTGCCACTTGTGGACACTTATTGCACCAATTCCCATCAAAAACGTCAGTGTTGTTCTGTATCAAAGATTGTCACATATTTCGTGATTTGATATATATCTACGGTTAGAGTACTGCACAAGGGTGAATGAAGATTTGACAAACGGAGCTGTTCTCTTGGGAGGATGATAGGAAAATAAAAGGTGGTGGAAAAGGGCTCCGGAAGTTTAAAGCCCAGAGAGAATTTGACACTACCGGTGGCACTACGTTCGAAAGCTATTGGCCGTTAGCCAGCGAGACACAAAACGAAGAACGCGTGGCCAAAAGTGCCCTGGTTCGTGCCGCGCACGTTTTCTCACTTCTTCACGTCTCGCTCGTTCTGCTCTGCCGTAGACAAAGTTTAACTTGAAACTACACCAATTGCCATCGCTCTATATCTGTCCACTCGCTATAACTCGTTCCAATGCACGTTTAGTTATACCGATACCCGAATCAGCGATCGTCAAGGATAATACGAGATGAACGAACTCCCAAACAATGCCAGGTACTTAAAACTCGCCGGTTACACGCGATCCGAATGTGCGAACGAGCCCAGGAGTACAACGCGCTACAACACTCGAGGTTTTTTGTCACTAATTACGAAATTAGGTTAAGATATAATGTACAATCGTTGTGAGGATGTATATTGCGTGGCTGTAAGCCTGTGCGCCGAGTAAAGCAAGCACAAACGGCTCGCGGAGGGCCGTGGCGCGGTGTAGCCCGTGGTACGTGGTGGCAGTCACTGAGGCCTCGAGGCGCTCCGTTATTATCGCAATCGGAAGGAAGCAGCGCGGCGGGCCGTGCTGGCCGAGCGCGAAAAGCGTGGTGGAGGAGAGAGCGAGATACGGAGAAGCCGGAGTGGAAGGAGGAGGAGGAGTAGGAGGCGGATAGAAGCTGCCGCGGTTCGTAGTAGCTTGGCTGCGTGTGCGAGAAGCGGCCTCCGCTGAACACAACTCTCCCGTGTAGCACGTTCGCTCGGGGCAGTGTGCTCGCGGGATCGTCCGTGTGAGCCGGCACTCGGCAAGGCTTCTGACACACGAGAAACTTTCCGAGAGCTCCGGTGGGGGAGTCTCGGCGGGCTGTCGGAAAGAACAGCTTCGGGAGAGTGAAACGGATAGATGAAAGGAACCGAACAAAAAGATCGAGCGTGCAGCATCCGAAAGAGAGAAAAGGAGAGAAGAGAGAGAGAGAGAGAGAGGGTGTCCGCCTGGTAGCAGCGGGCGCGTCCACGCGGCTTCTCCGTGCTGGTGGGGACTCCGGGCTCTACTTGATAACGGTGGGGGAACGCCAGCCAATCGTAAAATTTCGAGGTCCGCGAGCCGCTCCGCCCTCGACGGTTCGCGCTTTCGCGATCCGCTCCTCGCTATCGCACTATCCTTTTGTCTTTGCTTCTGCCAGGGCTACACGCTCCCTTGTCCTCTTATCCTCGCGAGCCAGACGAGCTGACTCTCCAGAATGAAGACTGCAATCGGGACAAAGGGCTGCACGTGCGAGCTTCCTCTCATTTCTCTTCTTCTTATTCTCCTTATTTTTCTTCTGCTTCCTCTTCTTATCGTTCTGTCTCCCATCGATTTGTTTATCGAGACAGTGATTTGCCTCCTGTCTATCTTTCGCTTCCAACTTTTCACAAGTGTCCCATTCGGAGAGGTGCCAGGACCAATCCGCATTTGCTTCCCCACGAGCATTCGACTGCTTGCTTGCCCGGTTGCCTGCCTGCCTGCCGAGTACGGTGGACAAGTCACGAGTCATTTTGCGAGATTCAGGTGTACGCCCAGTTAGCAGAGGAGATACTTGATCGAGCAACAAGTTCTCTCGGTCCCCTGCTGTCATCGATTAATTATGCGCCGCGGCCTCCATTCCCGTCGCACAGGTGGAGCAATGGAAATGAGAATGGGAGGAGCGTTCTCGAGACTTTGACAAAATCCGTATTGCCGCTAACTCGTTTCTCGTCGCACGCTCGCCGGTGAAAAATTATCTCGGAAGGTTGCTACGCCGAGTCGTGGGAGATTGTCCGATCAACGTGCAAGGACGACCACCAATCCATGAGAACTTCTGAAAAAAGTAGGTCTTTTAATCGTTTATACATTTGGAATAAATTTTTCATTATTCTCCGAGATTAATTCAATTTCTCGGAATCCACAGAGACCTCATGTCTACATTCAGAATATTGCTTTTTTATTCTCGGCTATTATCCTTGTAAATAAATGCTTCTGCGAGTTCCCCTGGAATTTGATAAGCATTGAGAAGAAATAGGTAAAAAAAATACAAGTCTATTTTTATTTAACGATCATCGGAGGCGATAAAAAAGTCACTCCCCGAATCTCGGGCAGTTTAAAAAGCGCCGCCATATCTCTTTTTCAGATGGACCTATCATATTTCCCTATCAGAGAGATCGTTGATCGTCGCCGGAACAGCCACCCCTTCGCGATATGCTCGACGTCTCGGCCGACGCCTGCCCCACCACCCGGCCTGTTATACATTTGAATCCGTCATGCGCACTGGGTGAGAGAGCGATGATAAAAAAGAGCGTACACAAGTACACCTCTCGGAGCTTTAAACTGGTTCTTATTGGTTGGAGAGACCAGGGGGCGCACCCACCCATCTTTCAGGAGATTGCGGAGGGTGCGAGCGTTCCTCCGCGCGCGCGGAGCCTCCGAATTTTCTCCTCATCATTTCTTACGCCAATATACATTTATGTTGCCGCATACACCATCGAGAATACCTATACCCTCTCCCCCTCGCTTCTCTCTCTCCTCATCTCGGCTCTCTTCCTCCTCTTTCTCTCGTTTTATTAACGCTCTATCGCGATGTAGGGGCAGCGAGAATCCATCATCGCAGCACGGAAAATTTACGCAACTCCCCCGCGCCTCATATATTCCCATTCGACGTGTTTGAATTCATCATAAAAGCAAGAATAAACGAATAATATGCTATTATCCTCAACCCTTTCAACTTCGAGAACCGAAAGGGCGAAGAAATAGGTAACTCGACACCTTGGAACATTCATCCCCCAAAATTGTGCATTTTTTATTTATAATTAAAATATATCTTTTATTGTGATACACTTTATCGTAGCTCGCGCCATTCCCCGTTTATTTCCTTGTTTCTCGGAGCTTTTTTCTTCCCTGTTCTCCTTCGCGCCTCTCTCCTCATCCGAAGGGCTCGCCGTCTACCTCCTCGATATCCCCACCCCGATAGCGGGAAAGAGCGAGCTTCTCCGGAGCGTGGAGGGGCTCCTACGACACCCTGTCCTATCCCCAGCCACCCGCCCGAGAACCGCGAGCGAGAAGGAATGATTGAGTGGAGAAAATGGAGAAAGAAGAGAGAGAAGCCGAGGAACGCGTATTGATTTTAATGACAACCCCCCCCTCCCCCTCCCCTGCCCCCCGCTCCTGGTCTCCTTTGCCTTTTTCTCCTCACTCCCCCACCAGCACTAACATGCACGCGTTATGTACGTAAGTACGTAGTATAGCATTGCTGCCGACGCGTACTCCATTCCAATCCAGATATATGTATGAAAGTCGATACAATACATTCCGGCGAAAATTTCGTGTCGGGGGACGGCCGAGCGCGAATAAAAATCCTGGGCTCGCTCCCATTTCTCTCCTTCCAACCTTTCGCTTTAATATTCGTGTGGAATCGCGATCCACGTCTTCGAATATTGTTCATCGAAAATATATTGTTCGACCATGAAAAATCGAGAATATGTATGAGAATTATGGAAAAATGAAGTTTATAGTATTTTTATGGTCGAAAATTCAGTAAGCAAATGTAGTTATAGTTGAAACGAACCCTGCTGAATTCGATGATCGTTGGAAGCATTCGATCATCTCGGATGAAAGGACGATTAGTTCAAATTGACGAAAAATGGTCTGGCAGTGTATTGAAATGAATAATAAACGAGATGAAAAATTTAGGAACCTCTGAATTTAAATTGCAATAAAAAAGTCGAGTCAAAATACGAAAAGTAAGAAGCGTTCGGGTTAATTTATCGAATTACTCGAATCGTCAGAGGGGATCCACTTGCCCTTAGGAATTTGGGAGATCAAGTGGCGCCATCGAGAGGTCTATTCAAATAGAGTGCGGAATAAAGCGTGAAGGAGAAGGGTTCGCCCTAATCTGAATACAGACAAGCTGATGTTTGGTGGCACGCGCGAGCGAACCCTCTTTTTATTCATCGAGCAGGGTTGCCCGTGCGAGGAGAGCAGGTATTTGCATGGTGAAGGGTTCCCCCTGTTACGCCACAGGTGTCCCTCGCACTAGCTCAAACGCAACCCTTTTTTATTTCACTCTCTCCATGGGGAGAAGTTATTTGAGAGGACTCAAGGGGTCACTTTGTGTATGGTAATCGATGCTACTTGTTGCTAGCTCGCACGTGCATAATAGGCATATCCCATTCTAAAATGATACAGTATAATTATCCTCTGAAATATGACAGACAAATATTTTCGGATTTCATTACACCATATATATTTTCGAACCCTTTTCGTCTTTTTTACACCCTCGCAATTCATTGTAACGATTCTCACTTCTTATTCAAAAAAAATTCAATATTTTTTTATTGTAAAGAGATATTTTTTCTATGGTGTAAGATTTATAAGTAGCATGGATGTTATATTTTGTAAGGAGAAGCTTTGACAATTGTCTTTACATTCATTTTTATTCATTTCTTTTTATATTTCCAAACGTGTTGTATTTGATATTAATAAAGAGTTAATTCAAATCTTATCTGTGCGAAGTTATTAATTTAAAATAACCCTATACATATTTGTTTATGATAAAAATATATAATACCTGAAGAAAAATGGTTTTGACGTGAATATTGTTCTGCAGAATAAAGATATGAAATAAGAAGAAAGCTCGAGAGAACAGATCAAATATGGCAGAAATAAGATGAGGATTTTTACTGCGAAGAATTGTGCTGTACATACATCGCTGGAGAGAATTCGATGGGATTCGTGTAAAAACTAGGAATATCGCTTATGCTCCGGGACTGGGTGCGCATGTCAGAAAAGGGAGAGAACCGAGATAGACGAAAAAGATCATCGCAATAAAGGGAAGGCTCGTAAGATCCCGAGGGGTTACAGACTGGACTGTGACTAATACACGAAAAAATAGGAATCGAGATCTCATTAGAATTTTCATTCATTGGCGATCTTAATAAAAATGCATCAAAATTGAGAAGTGTCGAGTTTCGAATGTGTCTTAAAAAATGTTTTAATTTTTTTTATTTCTCTTACTTCCTCCAAATTCATAAAAAAATTCAAAATCATTTCAGATCGTGCGATTTTCAATTGACCTCTTTCGCTCGACAGCTACAATTTTTTATCCTTTTGTAAAAATTTCGAAATATCGAGTATCCTAGGGAGACGATTGAAAGAAATGTCAGCATATTTGACTGAATTTTCGGTAAACCTTGAGAGGACAAAAAACTTTGAAAATAAGCTGTCGAAAAGTGTAAAGCGATTTTTCGTACCTCTCATCGAAACGTATCGACGTAGCACCCCCGTCCCGCGCAAAATTATATGTTTTGAGTTCATAAAAAATGGTGAACTTCGCATGTGTACTCGAGAAACGGAATATAAAAAGTAAGAAAAAGAATGAAAGAAAGAGAAAGAGAGAAACGAAAAAAAATTAGGTCTTTCCCCGCGCACATATATTTCTTTCTTGAAATTCCGTGGCTCGGCGATGACTCTCTGCTTGCAACAGCTGCGCTTCGCCTCCTCCGTCGTTATTTCTTTGTTGATTCCCCAATCTCGCGCGGAATGAAGGCTAGTCAGAACACGGGAGCATTTTGCACTCGAGACTCGAGGACTCTCACGAACTATTCGAATATTCAGAATTCCAATCTCTTTTTGAATATTAAAAAAATCCCCGTATTCGAAAGAATCCGAGCTAGTCGTTTTTTGCTATGAACTTTAATCTAAATCCGAAAATTTCAAGATGTTAACGAAATTTTGGAATTTTTGTTAGTTCTGATGCGAGGAATATTTGACAAGTATTTGAAAATGTCAAAATTTTCCCGTACGTTATTGAACGCGTTTTTACGCTCAATTGTCCCCTCCTCGCTCGCACAGCCGGCTACATATTTATTTCGCATAAGAAGAGCTTTATTGCTGTGTATCCGATTACTCCAATCAATATAACGTTCGACCTTGGGCGAAAAATAATCTTGCGTTTTTCTCAAGCGCGGCTAATTCTGCCAGTTGGATGAGACCGAGTGTTTCGCTTTACCCGGACGATATAAAATGTAAGTGCGGTTTCCCTTTGACGTAATTAGACGATGTATCGCGAGCCCGGACATTCGACCGTTTCTCCTTGACTCTTTAAAAGCTCGATGTATGCGTATATGAAATTCTTAACTGCGCGCGGCCGCACCTACAAGAATAAAAAGGACAAAGTAAGCCGCCTCGGATTACGAACAAAGATTCCCCGCAATTGGTCCCAAGAGCCGCTCGCGCATAAACTGTCATGAATAATTACGTGGTGCAGAAAAAAAAACCCACAGAACAATTCTTTCCTCATATAATCCGTGCAATAAAAAATATGTAATATTATTTGAAATGTATATTAATAATGACTTTTCTCTTTCAATTTTAACAAATATTCATAATATCCTTTTTTTCCAATATTTCACTTTGAAATGAGTTGATAAATTAGATCATTGAGTAATCCCAGATGAATAATTTGCTCTAATAGTTCTCTAAACGAGCTACAAGACCTTGTAGAAATTCAGCAAGATGCATAAAATTGAACTTAATATTTCTGATCACTGAGTAAACTCCATTTGCGTGACAAATTATGCACGTACGTTTCTCGTTCTCGTTCCATGTCGTATGGTCATTCACACAGTGCAGTATATACACGCAGAGCTTACGTTTAACACGATGATTCGTCAGTTTCCGAGCTCACATGCTGGAGAGCAGTTTTCGGCGCGCGTGTACACGCGCGTACCATGGCCTTTCATTCACCGGAATATTCACGGGATTGGGGCAATTGGACTACGCTCGCATGTAAAGAATCTGAAGAATCATGCGTATTTTTCGCATGTAGCGTGTAGGCGTTTGCATCAGCGAGAAATTCGACAACTGTCGAACGATTATGATTTATATGTAAATTTGTTTTTCATTCATCCATATCATTCGCTATAGGTATATTATATTTCTTATCACTATTTGACAAAAATAATTATTTCATCGCCAAAAGATGCAAAATATTTTGCCAATCGTCACACAAAATGTCAAAGTTACAATTTTTAAGAACTTAAAAAATTCAGAGATCTTAAAAGTTGTTTTCGCACATTTTGTTTCAGGGTGCTCTTCAAATTAATCAATTCAAAAGTACCGCATTTTCAAATCGTTTGTCAACGTCAGGGTAATGAAAATTTGTCGATGATTACGAGAAATGAGAATTGCCCGTTCGCGCGGGACGAGACGGAAGAGAGCATGACGTGGCGCTAACGAATGTAATGTTATTCAACGGGGAGTGAATCGGTGATATCCGATTTCACAACGCTATCAAGATATGCACGCGCCACGATTTGAGACGCGCTGGCTCTCGCGCGCTGTCATGGACCGACCGAGAAGCCTTGACACTCCTACACGCGGGATCACACCGAAATTCCTGTTGTTTGGTAAATACTTTTTTTGAAGCTTAAAAGAAACCAAACACAAAAGTAAATAAATCGCAGAAAAATGATTTTAAATTTATGGTAAAGTTTACAATTATGCGAAAATCTCCTTTTAGTAATAAAATAGTTATCAAAAAATAAATGAACATTAATAAATAAAATCTTAATGCAAGACAATTCATTCCAACGAGTAAAATATTGGAATATTTTTTTGTTTGAAGTCGAAAAAAAAATTTTTTCTCTTTCGTACGAAAAAAGGAGTTCTGTCGATGATTTGAAGAGATCGAGTAGAAAAGTCACTCGTGAAAGAAACCACCACAGACACAGCAGCAAAGTAATTGAACAGTGCATCAACTAATTGTCGAGAGAAAACGGATAGAGATGAATGCATATCAATAAACAACACAAATTATGGTAAATGCTTTTCGTTCGTAGTAATGAAAAATATTTACTTTTTCGTGTTTAGAAAGAAAAGTGTATACGAGTCGATTGGAAAAGTCAGATGGAAGTCTCGGAATATATGTGAAGCTGCGACGACGGACAGCGGAGTAATTAAACGGTGCTAGCCGATTGTCGGAGTATATACTGGTGGACGTAATCGCATTGCTCCTGGCGCGTACGCGCTTCTTGCTCGTCATGGTAACGACGGGTTCGTGGAAGAAATGGCAAATGCCGAGGAGAGAAGCTCGACGGATCGCGGATAGTGGCATCCACGCGTTTTGTTGCATATCTCGCGGTGCATAGTATGCAATCGTCGTGAGATTGCACGAGAGTCGCCACTGTTTCTCTCGTGGAGAAGAGAGCGACCGAGCGAGCGGGGCCTGAGAGCAGATAAACGCGTTCCCGAGAGTCACGTCCGCGCGAGCTGCTCGTGTGACGATGGGGAAAAGACGCAACGCGAGGCCACGAAAGGCGCGGCTTCGCATCAAAGCACCGGGCCTACTTGAGCCACTTAACGTCCGCGAGTTTTCACATTTGCGAGGCAAAAGTCAGGAGTGCCTTGCGCTCTCCTCACCGCGATTCCCTTCCTCCCTCTTCCCCTCCTTTTCTTTCCCTTCGACGACACTCTTCCCTCGTCCACGTTTCTATTTTTTCTCTCTTTATTTTGCTATCTTCTTCCCATTTTATCTCGCTTTTGACTAAATAAACGAGGAAAAGCGAACGGGATGTCGAAAAATGCGCCTCCGTACGTCCTTTAAACCTCTCTCGTAGTTTCGTAACCTCGAAGGCATTTTTTATTTCTCAGTTCTTTTTTTCGTTCAAGAGAAAAGAGGCGAATACGTGTGAGCTTCAAACCCATCCATATCTCGGTGTCGTTGAACTCGCTTTTGCGACGAAGCCTTCGTCGTGACTAATGCGGAATTTAACTATCGGTTCCACTTAGCTTGGATTAGCAGCTCTTTTTAATAATTCGCTAAGTGAGATGATGCATTACGCGTTTTATTGTACTCACTGTTTTTGTGAGGTTAAATCAGCTGGATCCTCAAACTGCCCCGTGTAACATGTAACACGATTCAAAATCACATCCTTGAGTACATACGTTTGAGTAAACATTTTTTGACCCTTTTATGCCCCAATCTTCAACCACCCGGACAATATTCGTAAAATGAGCAGAAAAATTGATTTCGATGACACTTCGTCACGCCAATTTTTTTTAAAAAAAAATTCTTTTAAACAATACATACTTGGAGTCGAGCCGCTACCGCGTCTCTTGATAACAAAATAATTCACAGGGCGTATTCGAGCTTTCAGCTGGGTGAATATTAATGCAACATATAATGAAAAAAAACAAAGTTGCATACGGAACATTTCTTGATTTTTTTATGCTCCGATCTCCGACCACTTGGACAGTAGTAGTAGTAAAATGCATTTATTGAGACACTTATTTGTTAGTTATTTACAAAGGTACGCATTACTTTAAATTTGACCATGGGCCATCGACTTAGGTCCTTCAGCCCTTGCGTTACAATTCCTCGAGGTTTATTTTAGTTTCTATTTAGTACATGGTTTTCTTTTATTATTTATTTTATTTTTGACACGGTTGGTGCTGTAGTTTTGGTTATCGTTAATGGTTAATGGTAACATTATCGTTTTTAAATGATTGAAATTTGTCTAAGATAGATGATCTTGAATGAATATTTTGTCGATTGTTGTAATGCTCATCTGCTGGAAGTAGTGAAGTCATATTATCCATTTGAGCTATTGAAAATTTTTTTGTTAGCTCTTTCATTCTCGAGACTATAGGTTGGATGTTGGGTTTTTCATACAGTGTATCATTTCTCGGATTAAACTTCGGATTACGATGGTGGCGCATACGTGTCAGTTTTCGTAGAGAGCTCGTTTCCGCAGTTCTTATTTTGTTGAGGGCATTTTTTACAGTTAAGAGATATGGGATGCCCGTATTCGATGATGGATCTACAAATACATATATAGAGCTTAGCAGTCTCTTTGGTTCTTATTGGTTTGTTTTGAAATGAGATTTGGCGGAAATGAGCCGGCCGTGATATAGTCTTTAATTTAGCGGCTTCCATGTGCTTTTTGAAGGTCATTTTATGGTCGAAGATAATGCCGAGATATTTCCCATCTGTTGATAGTGATATAGCGGTATTCAACAGCTGAATATTTGGAGAATTGGGTGATAGTTTATGGTGAAAGATGAGAAATTGTGATTTTTGGGGGTTCCGCTTGAGCCTCCATTTATTGAACCATACTGCTGTTTCATTGGAAGCTAATTGGAGAGTGTTAATTGTTTGCGCTAGAGAATTCTGTTGAGAAACGATTGCTGTATCATCAGCGAACTGTAATATGAAAAAAAAACTTTTTTAAAAAGTAAAAAAGTACGCCAAGAAATGGAAGAGTTGTTACAAAAACTATATGAAATCATTTCGTAACCAAGTGAAAAAATATAAAAAATTTTTGCATCGATTCGACATTTAAAAATTTGTTGTACGGGTAGATTTATTAT
>JAPYYX010002989.1:0-12876 GCA_030522605.1 Cremastinae sp. B BG-2022a
CTACCGCGACCCGGCGCAGAGCTCGCTACGCCGCTCTCGCCCGGCTTCGCAAGGGACTTGACCGACCAGGTCAAGTCGGCGCAAATTGTATCGTAGCAGAACTAATTGTATTAATTTCTGCACGAAAAAATGAATTATTAAACAATAAAAAAATAATTTTACTTCTTGGAAGCCTCGAATTGTTACTTATTTGTATTTTTAATTTAATTTGAATATCAATTAGTTTTATCTTTGATGCATGGCACAAAAAAACATCAAACTAAAACATTTGCATTTCTTCGTTGTTGTATATTATATTATTTTTAAAAAAGAAAAGTCTCAAATTTGCAAAAACTTTGATAATTATTCAAAAAAAAACATTTCAATTACTTGAACTTATTATGTTAATTTCTGCACGAAAAAATGAATTGTTGAACAATAAAAAAACAATTTTACTTCTTGGAAGCCTCGAAATGTTACTCATTTGAATTTTTAAATCAAATTTTAATATCAATTAGTTTTATCTGCATGGCACAAAAAAACATCAAACTAAAAAATTTGTTCCTTTTCAAAAAAACATAAACCAGAAACTCTTTCCTACCGATAACATTTATCAATTAGAATTGTCAAGATTACTTTTTGCTATTCTTAATAAAACTTTATCGTTAAGAGGAAATTTCTGTTTTTTAGTAAAATATTTATGATCAGATCGAGAAACGATGTGCGAAAGAAAGGCAAGAAAAGAGTAGATCCAGGGGGGTTGGCCGAATAAATATTGTCCCGCATCCATCTTGAACCCTCATCAAGGTGAGAAGATCCAACGGGAGGATAAGAAGCTAGGGTGAGCGAGATACGAAGACCTTTTCATTGTGGATCTGGTCTCTTAAGACACTCGAGACTCAGTCGGACCAATGAAAGTCGTTACCCCTTTCACAGCTCGCCTGGGCCATTCTGAGAGGTCAACACCACTTTTGGGAGATACGTTCTACCTTTCTCTGTTATACTATATCCTGGAAAATACTTCAGCACATATACAACTTGATTCAAGAATGAATGACACTATCAAAAATAATCGTCAATATTTTAATTATAAATCGAACGCGCACTTTGATTGTCCTCAAGCGTTCGCAGTCGATGCATTGAAGTATTTTGCCGATTTTGGTACCTGCGCAGAAATCGGCACAGACCCCACAGAATAGCGACATAACGAGCGTTACGCTCGAAACCTTTACGCAGTACAAAAACCATAAATATCGACACATCAAAAGGTGCAATTATTACGAAAATCGTTTAAAAATAATTTAATGAGTGTTTCAATGGCTCAGCTCCTACGCACATACGCGTATTATTTTGTTCGCGTATAGGTAAATCGGAATTAAAAGCTTTTACAGACTTTGCGCTTTGATTTAGCGTAACCCGGTCTCTCGTTCGAACTCATTGCCTTCTGAACGAGTTCGATAAATCGGAAATAATAAAGGCTTTTATCGAAAATGGAAAAAAAGAGAGAAGAATGAGGGAAGGAGAGGAGGATGGGGCGCGAGAGAGGTAGAGAGGAAGAACGATGAAATCGATAAAAGCTAAAGCATTAACCAACTTCACGTATAATCTGGCAAACTATCTCGCTCTTCGTTTTATTGCCTCGTGTACAGAATAGAGAAACCCAAAGTGCATTACGATAACTTCGTGACGAGTTCGATTGGCCTTTTAATCGCTTTAGCTAGCATGAGAATCGCATCACACACACGAACGGTCGCATCATTTTTCTACGTCGCAGATTTGCATGCGAGCACACATTTTTCTTTTTTTTTCGTATACGAATACTCCAACAAAGCAAGTAGCATGATTCATCTGGGATAATAAAATTACATTTTTGGTATTGTTTATTTTCGTTAACGATCAATATATCGGTTAATGATCAATAAATACAGAGATATAAGTCGTTAACATTATACAGCCATGACAAACGATGGACCAATTGCTCATCGGAGCCAGTAATCGTTTTTCTCCGCCGTCTCCTTTTTTCTCCTTTTTTCGCCATTTTTCTCGATTTCGAGAGATGAAACGAAAGTTACAGGCGAATCAGGGACCCCAAAAAAGTATTCACCACGTGTGGGCTATTTATTTTCTCTCTTTCTCTCCCTGTCTCTCCTGCAGGATGCCAGGAACTCGTTCATCGATTTCGAACGTAAATAGAAGGGGAAAAGGCCTTATCGCGATTTCCCACCAAGAGAAAATAAGTTTTATTGGCCACCCAGGTGGCATAGATACGTATAAGGCATTCCAAGTGAGCCGCACTGACTGTTTTATGTTGCCAAAATCCGCTCATAAATTTTTTTCTAAGTAGCCGTACTTGTCACAAACAGTAAAACAACCAAGAACCTAACGACCGTAATTATTGATAATATTTTATGATTACGGTGATGTAACCCTTTTTTTTTACTTTCGTTGGAAATTCCACGCTTCGTCATTCCTGCAGTCGTATAAATTTTTTCAAACCATGAACATTTTTTTCTGCTTTCTCAATTTATTTGACAGACTTAAATATAGTTCTTTTTTAAATAAATGACGTTGAGTTTGGATCGCATAGGAATAATTTTTAAATTATATTTAAAAAATGATGAAAAATTTTTTGATAGATTTTTTATTGGTAATTAGAATCTTGTCCCAATATAGACCGAAATATTAATGACCCGTATCTTAAGACAACCGTAATAATATGACGTATCCCTCTCTGTGTTGATTATACGTCTTACGTGTCTAATGAAAATATGCTTTCCGATTCAATTATTGACCCATTCATTTATTACGTCTGTCACCGGTTGAACAGAAAAATACTTATTTTTTTACCCGTACAATTTAATTCGTTCATTAGTTTTATAGACGAAGGAGCAATTATGAAAATTGTCTCTTTATCGTTTCCTTCTCATGACATTTTCTTCGAAAAATAGAAAACGATCGTTCGATAAGCCATAAAATCGATTCTTCCGAATAATAAAAAAAAGCCACCTCACAGAATGAAAAAACAATTTCAAAATTGGAAAAAAAAGATCTCAACTCGTATCCATACCTGTAAAAATTAACATGCATCGGTAAATATTCTGGCGATAGGCCTCGTGGAAAAGTTCATTTGAGGTCGAAAACTAAAGTTTCATGTGTTGGCCCGGTAAAAGAACGAAAAAAAGATAGATAGAGAGAGAAAGAAAAAAGAAAACGAAGGTTGAGAAATAGTGTTGGACCTTCGTGTGTACGTTGACGATATGGTGTAGGCACGGCCAGCGGCAGAGCCGGGTATGCGTCCATAATGTATGAGAAACAGCGAAAGCCCGTCATTTCAGTCGCTCCACCATCGCTTTTCCTTTTGTGACATCGATCCTGGCCTGGCGTCTCAATTATTCAGCGCGGGAACAAGCGCAAGGCGTCCCTCCGTATCGTCCCCCGTCCAGCTCGCAAACGGGACGCGGGCTCGCGTCTCGCTCTTTCACACTACTTTCATACACCCTCGACCAAAGGCTCGATGTGTGCGCGACTATCTCGCTCTCCTCACTATCGCGGATTCTTTCTATCCCTCATCGGACGTACCCTGGCAAGTTTTTTCAACACGCGCTTCCTCCTCGGTTTTCCCGCTGCATCAAAAACCCCTCGCTCTCTCTTCTTTTCCACCTTTCGCCGTTTCATCGTTCGCTTACACCTTGTCGTTTACACTCTTCCTCTCCCTGTCCTTTGTTCCGTATTTTTAGAGAATCGCATATACTGTCAATAACAAATGCTCACTCTTTATTTCTTCCCATCTCACCGAAAAGGAATTTCCTATCTTTTCGATTATTTATCGATTTTTTGAGATTGCTTGGAAAGATTTAAGGATTATTTTACTAATTTTTATTTATTTTATTTTTCATATTATATTTGAGTAATTACTGTAAAAATTTGTGGTACTTGATATAGGAAATCTCATAATTTCTCAAAATTCACAGTACACTTTCAACCAATTCTCTTCCAATATTGAAATACGAATATTACTTATAGCACTTATCTGTGAGGAAACCCCTCTATTCACGAGTTGTACATAATTGCTAAAATTATACATATCAAATTACCTTTTAATTATCGAAAACTTCCACGAAACCCTCCCGCGTTCTATTTTAAAAAACCGAAGTCCTATAATTGACAAAAAAACATTTAAAAAATACATAAAAATTCAAAAATGAATTTAAAGAATTAATTCAAAAATTTTTATTTGCAAGCCATACTTTTCGTTGGATGTTAAATGAATTTTATTTTCATTCAGCCATATATATTCGTACATATACGTATCTATGTACTATATATCTATAATAACGTACGTGCTTTTAATATACTGAAGTTGTTATGGGGATCGTGTCGATATAACGAGGTAACACACGCGCGCACCATGGACCACCCCTAAGACTCGATCAATAGATCGACCCTGCCCCTTCTCTCATTTCTCTCTCGCTTTTTCTCCTCACATACACAGTGTATATTTTTATTTTAACGAGATTATGAAAGCTCGATGCGAGCCTAGTCGGCATTTCCGCAGCGTAGCGATTGATACCGGGATTTCGAAACTCGCCCGAAATCCTTGGAGTACTTTCCTATCAGCGCTCCGTTCTCCATACATATTGTATTTTTTTTTTTTTTACGAAATCCAATCAGATCGCAGCTTTCGATCTTATATAACTTTATACACGACAACACGAGTTATCCAAAATATTATATAAAGATTAATTATTTCATATAACCGTCAGAAATAATTTCCTCGCCGCGCACGCACCGAAGTAGTTAACGAACTTTTTTTCGGAGATGAACGATCGAACTTCGCGAACCGTAAACTTCGTCATCCTTTTTTTTCCCTTTATTTCTTTTTTTTCATTCGAAAAAGCTACTTTCGTTTATTCCTCCGAGTCTCGATAT
Source organism: Cremastinae sp. B BG-2022a (assembly GCA_030522605.1). NCBI lineage: Eukaryota > Metazoa > Arthropoda > Insecta > Hymenoptera > Ichneumonidae > Cremastinae sp. B BG-2022a. The sequence goes on from JAPYYX010002989.1 coordinate 4,909, forward strand.
GGTATTTCTATCATTTTCTTATTTTTTTCGACGCTCTTTCCTTTTATTCGAGGCTCGTTCTTTTCCAACTTCGAGCGATGACGCTCCAGACACTGAGAAAATTTATATAAGTTGCCACGCGCAGTTCTACCTACACAGATATAAATTTTTCGTCGCGTAAGCTGATTACGCAAGTTTCCTAAGTAGCGTGCATTTACACGCGGGATGGCTACATTTATCCGATTTAAAAAAAAATGGAAGGAGAGGAAGAAAAATGAGAGAATGAAAGGGTCGTTGCTCATCCGAGCGACGGTACCGCGAGGAACACGTTTGACTTATACATATAAAGCGGATTCATCGTATTTTTGTTGAATTTGACGAAAGTTCGGTTTTTAAGAAAAAGCACGAAAAACTTGTGAGGAAAGTTTATTTAAAAAAAAAGAGAAAAATCGTATTCAACACATTTTCAAATGTTTAAAGTTTGGAGGATAATTGAAGAAAATTGAAACCGGGTGTAAATATTAGTTTTATTCCATGTATAAACTGGTCTAATAAATTTAATTTTTAGAGAGCGAATTATTAATTTACAAATTTTCGTTATCGCGGTCACGACTCGTATCGCACATGGAGAAATAAGATGGAAAACCTTCACCGGACTCGAGACCTCCTTTTCGAGTGGTAAACAGAAAAATAAGGCCACGCAGAGTGTATGTTTACCAACATTTTTCTTCTCCCGTATATGATAACCAAACACATTCGGTTTCTACCCCTTCGCTTGAACCTTTCCGAAACGAACCTCTGTGTGTCCTGTACGTATATGAAAATGGAGGACTTTTCTCATACTCGAATAAAGAGGGGGACTCGAGATAGCGGATACACAAAATAAGGATCTAATTGCAAGAGGAAATTAGATACTTTGATATCTAGATGGTAATAAAATTCACTTAATTTAATTTAAATTAATTATTTGTAATATTCGAAATCGTAATTTTAATTTTGAACGACTTAAAGAGAATAAAATGGACGAAATGAAAATTCAAAAATAAAAATAAATTATTTTCAGATTGAGTTCAGAATTGCATACGTTTTTGGATGTTCTATTTTGTATTGCGGAAATTTTTATGTAAATTATGATATACAGGTAATTGTATAAAAATGGTAATTTGAATAGTTGTATGGAAGTCACCAAGGACCAACTGAACATACACATATCTCTCGTATTTTGGGGTGAGGTGTCGTGTGGAGTAATTTTGGAAAGCTCGAGGGTGAGCTTGGGGGCTGAGGGCGCAGGGTCCAGAGGCAACAACGAGAATAAGATAGATTCAAATTTTTACAATTTTTAAATTGCTGAAGCAATATGGAAAATTGGATCCTGCACCCTATGGATATACATAGATCATTTTAGAATGACCCTAAAAACAGTGATATATCAAAAAAAAAGATCAACATCTGTTAAGTTGATAGCATACAACGAATTTGTATTTAGTTCATTTATTTAATGTCCAATGACAAAAGTACAAATAAATAATACGAATTCAATATTTATTAATTTTAGTCATTTGGAATTTTTTTTTGTGCATTCGCATGAAAATTAATGAACATTTTATCGATTTTCACTTACATACAAATTGTAACGCCAATATACCCATAAACTTGAAAAAAAAAGAACGCCCATGGTGAAATTGGACTCCGTTGGAGATATTTCGAGAACGAAGTAGAATTCGACCGATACAATCTAATATAAAAGGATACTCGAAAGGGTTGATCGTGAATGAGCGTCCATCTGTAATGGCCGAAAATTCAGTCCCGCAGAGCCTCTGTTGGCTCGGTAACGATTGAAACACTTTGTTTCCCAAAATTTCCCATGAAAGAGGTCCTTCACCTCGTCAGTGCCAACAATTTCTGTTCCAAGAATGGAAAATTTGTCGATAGTTACCGTTTTCCTCTGACGCAATACGAGTATACAATTTATTTCATATTTAAATCGGAGCGAGGAGAAACGATGAAATTTTTGTCTCAAAATTTATGTAGCTGCGTGTACAAATACGTATAATACCGTGAGGCAGTATGCACAAATGGTCTGTCCGGTACACCTGGTGTGATACTGTATACTTATACCTAAACGTAACCGCTTATTGTTTCCTCGCATGTATACAGGTAAATATATGTATCGAGAAAATGGGAGACCCTTTCAGCCTAACATCCCTATTGAAGGACTTGCCGTACACGTATAGAAGTAAATTATTATCGCAGCGCGTGTATCTTTGTACATAGATGTGGTACGAACCGGTCTCACAATCGAGTGGAGGGCTTTAAAAGAATTTAGATGAAGTTTCAGTAATTGATGAACTCGTTAAATATTTTTTCTCTTGAGTATAATAGAATGAAAAAACATGAAAATTATTATTTACTGAATTAAATTTTTTTTATGTGAAGACATTATTTGAAAAATTAATCGATATGCAGTTTCCAAATCGCAGTGATTTTACAAAAATTTTCCTTTATAAATTCAAGGAGCTTCCTTATTTTTTTGCATTAGAAATTTTTTAATTTAAGAGGGATTTTTTCAAGGAAGATCCTTCGACCCTCTCGAAAAATTGGAAAATTATTGTTCGGATTTTGGGTGTGATTTAGAGTGTGGTGTGGAGTATTTATGAAGGCCCCGGAGGGCTCGCCTCGGGGTATAGTGGGGAAAATTCTCCGTTCCATGAAAAAGAAAATCTAAAACTTTCCAAACTTTAAAAAATCCATATAAAAAGTTTAAATCCTGTATCACAAAATCTCATTTTTTAATATTATATTTTCAATTTTCTAATACAACAAAAAAAGTTAATTCAACTTCGCTGAGCATTAAAAAATCAAGACCCAAGTGTTGGCAACCTTGTAAATAATTATCCAATTTCTGTTCATTTAAAAATTTATGACACGACGTTCTTAATAACCGGGCCGAGTCTTCGTTGCTAATAGGAAGTCCAGGACACTTGTGCTTTTTCCCTCGCTCGAAGAAATAACTACCCGATTGCGTGTGACTGTGCTTATTCTTACGAGTTTGTTGTACACTTCACAAGACACTCTGAGGAAATGCACGTGGAAAAATGCACCAAAAAATAATTCGAGAGTCCAGTAGTGAAAAAAATAAATAAATAAAAAATTCCCTAGTATCGATCCATTTGTATACAAACATGTGTGTACACTTTTATTTTCGAGCATAGACATTGAGCGTGCGTATGATATAAAAAATGCAGAAGCAAAAATTCATACAATGTGTACATTTTTCGTTCGAGGGCTCGCACCAGGCATTTTTTTAAGTTCGCACCCTCAAAGTAGGAAGGTCAACACTCTTTTCATACTCTACGAACACATGTCACAATTGCCTCTCTTGTCACTTTTTCTATAGACAGAAAAAATCAAATTTTTTAGTCAATAGCTCTCATGACAGGAAATTGTTGAGAGAATAATTCAGAAATATTGATTTCTTTTTAATATTTAAAAAAATTAATTTTAATTTCATTAAAACCTGGATTTGTAAAATATCGAAACAGAAATATTAAATTTCATATTTTACTTAAACAAAAAGTTTATTTAATTGAGAAAGCAAGAAATTCAACATTAGAACAAAAAATAAGGTCGAGAGTCAATGGTGTCAAGTCCCTACATACAAACGCGCAGTCTCGCAGAAAACAGAGAAGAAACTTAATGATGTTCGATGACAAAAAACGATGCAGAAAGGTGAGAAATGAGAGAAGTGTGTCGAAGGAGATAAAAAATGAATGAGATAGCAAAAGTATAAAAAAGGAAGTAGGGAAGAGAAAAAGGAGAGCAGAGGGAAAAAAAATTGGGTAAGCGTACTTATGAAACGTTCGTTAATCGAGGACCAAGAGATATTAGTGTGTACATACCGGTACGTGTGTGAAATATCTGTGTGAGTGTGGCAATATGTGTAGTGGAAGAAATTAGAAGGGAAGGCGAAGTTGGCTCGGGGGATTAAAGGAGCCAAAACCTGGGAAAGGAGAGTCCCGCGCCAAGGTCCCCAAGAAGGGTCGCTCTTCATCCAACGCGCATCGCCTATTAGCCAGCAAAGAGGCGTAATCCGGACGTCATTTCAACGCATTTCGTTACCTTGCTTATTTTCTTCTATTTTCTATATCATGCGATACAGACGATTTTCCCTCCGGATTTTCTCTCCGTATTACTCGATAGCGATCGAACGTCGTATTTTTTTTTCTCGTTTGAGAAAAAAAGCTCGAGCAGATCTGAAACAAAAATAACAGTGTGGATCAAGGATACTTTTTCCAACAAAAAAATACACATCGACTAATGAGTAATTATAATAATTTTATTGATATTGAGACCAAGCAAAAAATATTCAAATTTTTTCAATTTACGATTCAAACATGAATAAAATTTTAATGAACGATCAACAAGTGGCAAATCCATTAAACGTCAACAATTTTTTAACAATTTTTATTTATCACGAATAATAATAAAAATATCGATCGCAGCTTTTTTTCAAAAATTTTAATATATCCGTACACTTGAATTCCACGTCAGGGATCTGCAAAACTGGTACAAGTTCCAATAAAGTACAAACTATTTAAGCGGTGACTGATATCTCGAGTGCTCGGCGACACGCGAGCTTGCAAGGTGTTTTTATCGAGTGTACACTCGCGCTTTCCGATATGCACTTTGATAATTTATTATTATTATCATATTTTATTATTATTTCATTATTATCGTGTCTTCATTCGTTATGGCTGAGACTATTGCCAGGCTGGCGTGGTCGATTTTCTCGTCGTGACGTAATAGCACGCTATCAGTTGCGTCACGGGCATTATTGCCGGCTGGCACTTTATTCAGAGCTCGCGTGTACCTCGTACTTTCGCTGTACCCTCACACATACACGAGCACACACACACAAAAAAATAAGTATATACGATCATTGCCACCAATTTTCGCCACGCGACAGACGTACTCAGTCCTGCGCAATGGAAAATCGACTCGCGTGCGGACTCTTCGAAATAAATGTCCAGGTACATTGAATTTTCGTACCGAACACCCTCGAACTAATCGCATCGATACAAAAACCGACTTACCAACACCAATTCACGATAATCGGCGACCCGATAATGAAATGTACATTTTATTTGTCAAGCGAATCGTTAACGTATTGAGAACGTAAATTCATTAATATGGTAACAAGTTGAAACGAGAGATTCCCAAAAACGCTTCAAACGTTGATGATGATGATGATGATGATGGTGGTGGCCGGCGAAGCGCTCCGAAATGAAAATTCTCTTTCAGCGAATGAGTCGGTAATACGTGGGAGTTTAAAAACGAGTTCAATTGCTGTTTGTTTATATGCGATATCAAATGTTTGTCCAATCGTCATTACAGGGGTAAATGCACTCAAGTGATCGAGTGAGAATATTAATGAAAATTTTGGTTTTAAATTTTTGCTATATCCATATATAAATAAAGTGAATACAAAATTATAAGTTATTATAATTTTTTTGTTAGTGATGATTGAAAAATAATTTGAGAATTTAATATTGAAATGAAAATTGACTCTTGGAATGATTATTTTAAAAATTATTTTTATTTTGAAATATTCAGAATGTGTTCGAAATTTTTTTTTTTTTGGTCCCTCAGAGCCGAATCGATGAAAAGGAAATGTGTAAAAAAGGGATGTCGCGAAAAGTTGACGTTGACGTGACGAACATGTGAGAGCGTTAGTTGGACTCGGTCTAGCGTACATGTACCTTCGGATATAACCAATGCTACGATGTAACGCGTTTTATTTTGTTCTAGACGACAAGGTGGCGCACGTGAACTCAAAATGTTCGTCTATATTGTCACACGTGCGTCGCACATGAAGAAAATATTTGAAGATATAAAAAAATTTCGTAACCCCGATAACGAAAAATTCTACTCGTCGTTTGTGAAAAGAAAAAATTCAAATTTTTTATCATTTTTAACTAAAAGGAGAATATTTAGCAAGATAATTTTTTATTTCATAAAAAATCTTATATTACCAGAAAAATTAACACGAATCTTCAAAAAACACCATAAATTTTTTTCGAAATAAAAACCGAATATTTTCGACTAACGAAAAACGCATTCGAGCTTAGAGCTTGAATACTCCAGCGAGAACAAAAAAATACGAAGGGTGAGAAAAAATACATCAATCGATAACGTAGAAAATAAATCCAGACTGGATTTGAGGCAGTTCGATTGATTTCCATTCCTGCCCATCGTTGAATTTGTAATTTAACGAAGATATATCCAACACGTATCCCCGGAAAAGTTGCGAAAGAAAAAAATAATGAACACCCCCGAAATTGATTTTCTAACACGCTACACGTATCATCCCCCGACTCCGCGTCCTAAGCCCGAGACTTTTCGTATCGGCGAGGGGAAATAAACGAAAAGTCGGAAAATCATTTGTGAGCATTCAACGGGTATTTTGGGGTGGATATCCCGTGTATGGATCTTGACGTGTGCTTTTTTCCCGAAAGGTAAAGAAAAGGAGGGACGGAGGAGGCATACCGAAGCACATTCCGAACATTTGTACGCGTTCGATTCTACACGTATGGAGATGAAGTAGGTTAGGAGATCGGACGAGGAGCGTTGGATAAGGGGCTCCGATATTGCCGGGATGAAATTCACGGTACACATATACACGTAGAGAGCATCGTCGAGAAGGATCGAGAGAATACGCTGAGGAGCGGCGCCGAAGAAGAAAATCCAAAGGCAGAGAAAAAATAAAAGGAAGAATCTCGAGCAATCGAATCAGTATCGAATCGAGGCTTGAAACCTCGTTACTAGATTTCTCGACGAAGAGGAAAAGCCGAAGAGGATGAGGAGGAAGTAAGAGAAGCGAGGTGAGGAGGAGAGAGAGGCAAAAAATTATCGTTCGTGTGCGTACACGAATACATTTGAGAAGAAATAAGGAGAGAAACCAGGGATGAATATCCCCCTTTTCGCTCTCGGCTATGGTGGCCCAGAGCGCGTGAATGTCACCTACATTTTATTTCCCCGGCAATCTCGCTCTCCGGCTCTCTTATTTTATTCCTCGTCTCTCTCCTTTTCTCTCCCTCCTCGATTCGTTATCCCGCGTCCCGAAAAGAAGAGACGCAGAAAAAGAGAAAGCTCTCCCCTTCGACCTTTAGCTTCGACCTTATTATTCCATCTCTCCCTTTTCCTCCCTCGCCGGAGATCCACGGCGTAGTCTTCTTACCCTTTATCTTTACAAAACTGAAAATCACTCGGTGAATTTTCGAGAACCGCATCGTGGATGTTACGAAAAATCGAGAGATAAAGGACGGAGTATAAAATAGACAGAGAGAGAGAGGGATAAAATGAGAAAAAAAATAGGCCTCGACGAAGGCGCGTCCGATTGGCCGAGTTTGACGCACGAGAACTTGACACACGCATGGACAGGCGAGGCTCGAGGATCCACGGAGAGAGGTCTGAGGATCGAAAGGCTTTGCGGGCTATTGGAGTCGCTCGGAAGCTCACAGACCAGTGCGTAATCGGCCCAGAGGGCTTTTCCCATGGAATATGGACCCTGGTGAGTCGAAGGGCGAAGAAGCACGGAAGAAGGGGTTTTCCGAGGGGATGAAAGCGAGAGAGAGAAAGAGATACCGAGAGCGAGAGAGAGAGAGAAAAAAATGGAGGGAGAGAGAGAGAGAGAGCGAGAGATATACAGAAAGCGAGCGAGAGATGTGCAAGCAGGGGTGACGCAAGGCCACACGGCTCGAAGGGAGCAAAATAGGGGTGGTACGGCCGTATAAACCGGAGCAAGGGTGAGTTGAGCGAGCCCGCGTTCTTGCTGTAGGGTGTGCGGAAGGTTGTGCGCTATCCGAGGGTGGAAAGAGCGCGCGGGGGTTGACGAAGGGGGTGACCGGGGGGGGGGGGGGGGAAAGATAGGCGGCGTGGCCGGGGGGGCGGGGGGGAGGGCGGGGGGGAGTGTACGGGGGGGGAGAGAAG